>APFE030441259.1:2432-52765 GCA_000404065.3 Pinus taeda | reverse complement strand
ACTTATTCATATTTATTGTCAATTCTTCCATCTTATCATCCATGCCATCAATTTTAGCGTCCATGCCATTCATCTTAGGATCCATGCCATTCATCTTAGCTTCCATGCCATCCATCCTAGCTTCTACGTCCTTCTTTAAATAATCCATCTTAGCTTCTACACCTTTCTTTAAACCATCCATCTTAACTTTTACATCTTTCCTTAAACCATCCATCTTAGATTCTGTTGCTTTTTGTGCAAGTGACACTTGTTGCACTTGTTATTGTAATTTTGATATATCATGTAGCATTTCTTCCTCTTCTTCATGAGTCATGCTAGAGCTTTCAGGTTCTTTACTAGGTGTTTGCATTTTCTTTCCTCGGGGCATCAGTTACCGATAATAATGCTCTACTATGCCCTTTGAATTCCTTCAAAATAAATTTTCAAACCAAGCTTAAGCAAAAATTAAGAAAATCTACACACCTTTTTTCACTTTGTAGGAGCTCGATATTGCCTCTGATGTATCTCTGAACTTTCTGATCATCTAGTTCTGTATTTGTGACCTGTATTAGCCCTCTGTGTCCTTTTTCCAATGCCACAAGTTTGACCCAAATTGGATTCTCCAAGGAAGAGTTATACGAAATCTCCCACAGTGACTTGATTATAGACTAGTTCAGTAGAGCAAACTTGTATGACGTGCCATGAGTCACTGTTTCGACCTTTGGATCCACAAAACACCCAAAAGAAACTACAGTCCGTACTATTTCTATACCTTTTTACGAAATTTCAATCCAATCCTCAGAGAGAAAGTTATGACGATTTTCCCTAGGTCACCTGTTTTGAATGTAATTCAGGAGTCTGCAAAAATACCAACTTCCTCAGATCATGTATCCGAACATATTGCGCGAAAATCTCTGAAATTCGGACCCAACGTTCAGCGTCAATTCTTCTCAAATGGGTTTTTTTGTGACTTCTGAAACGTCATAGAAAAAATGTTATAGCGAAAATGCTACGATGACCTATTTGGAGCAGCGAAACCCTAGAATCCAAAGCTCTGATACCAAATGTTATGAAACCAGCTCAAGAAAAGATAGAAAAGATAGATCAATGACTTAGAATTCAGCCTCTTCGAGGGGGCAACCTCCTTTACATTACATAAATGAACAATTCTTGGATGATTCAAATGACAAAACCTCCTTTCTATATATAGGAGTCTAAGGAGTCACAATATAACCCAGCCGACCTAACAATAATAATATGAAGCCACAATAGTAACATTAGTGGGCTTATATGGGGTACAATAGTAACAATATGGGCACTATGTGGGTACATCAATATAATAAGTGGGTTGTACTAATAACAATAAGGGTTACACTAGTAGTATAGGGGCCTAGATGGACTCCACAAGACCCCATGTCGATTCATATCTATCACCAAAAGTTGTGGAAAGCCCATTATAAAGACCACCTGTATCAAGTTTGTAATGGTTTTATGTTGCACATTTACTATGAAATTTTTTACAAGCCTACTTTGAAGATTTCCTCACAAGCAGAGATTGACCTAAATGCCCTAGGAAACTTGTTCAGAGAGGATAAATTTACATATATAAGAGTTTTCGACAGCCTTACCAAGCCTCATGTCCTTCCCTTGTACATACCCAACAAACTATTGGCTAGAGAAATAGACTATTAGATTACGTCTGCAGGAGCAACCAAGAATCTGAGAAATTCAGAAAAGCAAGTTTGGCCTCCTTTTCCTCTAAGGTGTGGTGTTTACACTCTGCATGACTAGAAGCATGAAAAGAAAGAAGTAGAAAAGATAAATATACTGAATCTCGCCACCCTTCCTAATAGGCGATTTGACCAAAGAGCAGAGGTTGCAAACTTTGCCTCTGGATTTACTAGCTACTGCCCCAACAACACAATTAAGTGAGCCTGAAAAATGACTCACCGAAGAACCTCCTGCTACATCATAAATTCTTGAGGAAGTCCAGAGAAAAGAGAAGGAGGATGTACAAAGGAAAGAACAGGAGGAAGCGCGAAGGAAAGAGCAAGATAAAATACATGAGGAGGAACTGAAAAAGGAGTAGGATAAGGGTAGCAAGGATGTGAACGTGGATACCCAGATTGATCCAAAATTGCTCCAATAATGGCAGAAATTTGACTCCATCATAAGCGATCTAGAAAGCTCAAAAGATACCGATACACCCAAAGCAAAAGATACACAGGATACAACGTCAAAAAAGGTTCCAAGTGAAGGAACCAATGGCCTACCCACTAGTACATACCTAGAAATAATTTCGAAAGCTTCGGATCAAATCAATATGCAGGTGGGGGATATACCTCCATTAGATGTATTTTAAAGCCCAGAACACAAGGTCGTAGTATAGCGACAATGAAAAAGGAGAAGGCTGGATCAACCTTCTCTGTTCCCTAAACAAACAGAGACAGCCAACATAGTTTGGAAAGAGGAGTTTGATCCTTTTGATGACCTAACAAAGTTGTCCTAGTATTCTAGAGCCTATTCGGCGGCCACCATGGACAAGGCATCAGAAGTGAGTAATTTACTAAAAGAAAAATACCAGGGAATTATTTTGTTACAAACACAGTTGTCGGAGGCACAATAGAAAGTTGAACAATTAGAACAACAATTGTAAACACAACAGTAGTTAAATAATCAATTGAATAAGCATCTACTTGAAGAAAAATAGAGATTATATTCTAGTGCAATTCAAAGGCAGAAAGGATTATCAGAAGCGTTGGCAAAATTGAAGATGATGAATGAACTAATGGTGAAAACAAAATATGAGAAAATTGCTCAGCTATCACTTCAGAACAAAAGCGCTACAGATTAATAAGGCATTGGTAACACAAATAAGACTATTGTGTCATAATATCTCTCAGGTTCAGCCCCTTTGTGATATCACAACATTAATAATCAATAAATCAGTTAATTCTAGAGAGGACTTAAAGCAGGCCGATGAGACCTTAACAAATTTTCTTAATTGGCAAGACACTAGTGAGGGAGAGGCAGCAAATTTTCCCAAAATACTAGAACCTCGTAAGGAAATCCTATTCTTGGAATGGCAGTCCCAGTTGATGAAGGCAGAGAGAGAAGTTTCTAGATGCAAATTATCCACAAGTAATTTGATTGAATTAATCGATAACACTCTCTATTTATCTAATATGATTTCACAATGTACACCAGGTAAATTGCTATCAACTAAAACATTGGAGCAATCATGTTATCAAGAGCTGGAAAAGAATGGAAGGTTAATTGCGGGTATTCAAAGTTTAACTTGGGGCACCTATTGGTTGTTCCTAGTAAAACCATACAGCGAGAGAGCCATCCTCAAGTGTCTAACAGATGCAATCGGTTGTATCATTCCCGATATACGCGATGCCACATATTTGGCTCAGCTCCATTCTCATCTCAGCCGTCCTCAAGAAGTGGAACCGATGCTAGCGATATGCCAGCTTAGATCAAAGGGAAAATAACCAGAGTGATCAATCATGCTGCCGACTACCAATTTGCTGTGGAGAAGATATTCAAGATCCAGTCGTACCAATTAAATAGCATTTTATTTTTGTATTTAGTTAGTTTAATTAAGTATTTATAGACCCTTTCATACATTTAGAAAGGGTCCTCAGTTTTTGTTTAAGACTCAAACCTGGAAGTTGCACTACTGTACATCAGGTATATTTTTATAAAGGCTAGGCCAATTATTGCAATTTTTGACAATGAAGCTTTTATGTGGATGTGCACTATTGCCTTTATATGAAAGTATCTCTGAGTTGAAATAAGGAATTCGAATTGCGATTGATATTGGGAATGATTTGTAGCGCATATGGTACTACTATGTATGATCTAAATTCATTCATTTTATGTGAATTGTTATTTGATTAATCTTTCTATTATTGAATATATGTATGTGTTTCAACATCATTCTTTATATTTTTCACTATTGGATGTTTAAAGGATGTTTTTATTTTAGTCATACATGTATCAATAATATATAAAAGATAAGTGTAACAATGTTTTATTAATTACTTTGTTCAACTATTTGAACAAAGAAATTATTATATGAATGAATGTATATGTTTATCAAATAGAGTCATCTATATGCTTATTTATGAACAGAGATTATCAAACATACACTTAAGAATACAAATTTCCTAGGATAGAATAGTTATTTGTATTTTCGCTTTTAGATTAAGTCATTCATCCATTACCACTTATTAGAAAACCAATCACTCATCCATCCCCTTTTTATTCATCCTTGGGAAACTGGTCCCATTATCTCCAGTCGGAGCCACCATACCAAACGGAAAAGGAGCTGCATTAAGGTCTGGACCGGGTGGTTTTCCGTGATGTTGTTGCAACGATTTTCGAGGCATCAACATTTTTTGTACTAGAAGGAGGGCCTCAACTATGAATGGTGAGTAAATCAAAATCTATAGACCATTCTGAGAGTGAATCGCCCTCCACCTCACCTCGGACCTCCCGTTTGCATTCTGAAACACCAGTATCCAAATGAGAAGAAGAGGAATCAACTACCACTGCTCAATCCCATCATACCTAAAAACGATTAAGTCCCGAGTCTCCTGAAGTTCAGTCTCTCATCTAGAAACTTCAAGGCTTTTCCATATCACCTCAAAAATCTGAAGTATCTCAAGGTAGTGAGACTTCGCAATTCAATCTACCTCACCCTCTCACCAGACTTCAAAGCAAAAGAATCGGTATTGAACCTACTGAGTTTCCTTTACCAAAAAGGAAAAAGGTTAAAAAGAACACTGAAGGATCTGATAGTGAGACCTTTTCTTCATCATCCTCTCTCTCATCTTCTCTAGTGCGAAGCCAAACATCCACTCCCCCATTACATATTGTCGTTCAGCAGGGATCACCAACTTCAACATCACAACCTATTCAATCTTCAATACCAACTCCTCCCCAAACACCTGGAACTTCATTGGCAATTGTTGTTACTTCTAACATGGCCCAGAATCCATGGAATAGTCCTGGTGCAGTCACTATGCCTGCACCATTACATCCATTATGTGATTATCCTGAGAAATGGTTACCAAAATTTAATCCAGATGCTCGAACATTAGTCAAAGAACATATTAACAATTTCATGTTATCAGTTAATCTAAAATGAGTGAGAGAAGAAGATGTTGTCGTTAGCATTTTCCCCTACACTTTACAAGGATCAGCTGGGTCTTGGTATTTTTTGCTTACCCTCTGGACCCATTACCAGCTGGAATATATTTCAGGAGCAGTTTCTCACTAAGTATGGTGATGATAGATCTTTAGCGACACTAATTAATGATCTTTCAAATCTAAGGATTGAATCTAGAGAACCTACCAAGGAATTTAACTCCCAATTCAATAAACTTCTGAATAAAATCCCGACCAATTCCAACACAAGTGAGAAAATCAGGAGCGAGTGGTATATAACAACCCTACCTTCAAATATATCCATTTTTTTAGATAGGGCTGCAAAACCAACTTTAGCCAAAAACATGAAAGAAGCGCTTGCTGCAGAGAAACGCATTATTGCATTAGAAAAGAAAGTTGCTCTTGAAGATAGGAAATCCAAAAAAGTTTCTTTTAAAGATGATTCAAAGAAGAAAACCCCTAAAGATCCATATGATATGGAGGGTCTACAAAAGGTCCTCAAAACAATGTCAAATGAAATGGTTGAAATCAAAAAACAAGTAGTAGAAACTTCAACAAAGAAACCATTTAGGAATTTTAAGAAACGTGAGTCAAAACCACCAAATGTTATATCTAATGCAGACTTACATCCTGAAGAGGAAGAAGAAGATGAAACAATTTCACGCTCTGATGAACCCGAAGAAGAGAAGATTGTTGAATGTCATGGAATGTCGGACTTCATATTACCTAACTCCGACACAGAAAATGAACAAGAAGTTTTCCCTGCGACTACTAGGAGTAAAGGTACCCCTGAACCTGTTCAGGCAATTTCAAAGAAAAGGAGTGCAGGTACTACTACTACAAAGGAAAAGGTAACCACCAAGAAGTCAACCGCAACATTACCTCAAAATCAACCATCATCCTCAAATATACCTTCAACATCTAAAACGTTGGTAGTATCGGATTCAATGGATTATAATATTATTCATTATATGAAGAAGACAAAGGAAAACATTACCATTTTTGAAGTTAGCAAATTAAAACATCAGCAGAAATTGCTTCTTAAGGAACTAAATGCAGTACCTTCTTCACCTCTTCCTAGTGCTAAAGATGCAACTGATTTCGGTCAACCAACTTCTGGTAGAATTGAAGCTACTAATACGATTTTAATCAGAGACAGATCAAATTCCCATGCCCCCCCTTTCCTCTTAACCTATGACATCTATAATCGAAACCTACACAACTATTTGATTGACTCAGGGGCATCCTCTAATATAATACCAGCTTCAGTTTCTTCCAAACTGAACATTGAACCCCAAAATTCTGCAATTCACATTATGCAGTTGGATAGAACTAAGGTCCAGGTTTTAGGGGAAATCAACTCTGTAACTATCAGGTTATCAATTGATCCATAAGTAGTTCAAAGAATTGATATCTTAATTTCCGATATACCTGAATTTTATGGTTTAATCTTGAGTAGGGATTGGTCTAAGAAACTCCATGGTTATATTTCAACCAATTGGTCCCATATGTGGCTACCCTATAAGGGAAAGCCAAATCAAATCAAAATCGATCGGGAAAAACATATGATCCATACTGTCACTGAATTTGAACAAGAGAATCAACCAATATCATTTAATAATAATATTTTGGGGAAATACTCTTCCGAATCATTCTTTGGCAATTATACTACCCAACCATCTCCTTTCTCAGTAAATAATTTCACATCCCAAATCGAAAATTTTTCACAAACCGATAGATCAAGATGTGTTAATATTGCTTAGAACACTGTAAATAAAATTGCTGATAATTCTTTATTTTGGTCACTATACTTTGATGGGTCTAAATCCAGTGAAGGTTCAGGAGCAGGGTGTATTTTAGTTAGCCCTAAGGGAGCAAAAACTATGTTTTCATGTAGGTTGGAATTCGAATGCAAAAATAATACAGCTAAGTATGAGGCCTTAGTTCAAGGACTATATAAAGCTATTGGTCTTAAAATTCAATATTTGAAAGTGTTTGGTGATTTAGAGATTGCCATAAAACAAGTTAGAAATACAATTCACTCTCTTTCTAGTCACCTCAAGCACTATCAGTCTTTGGTCCAGGAACTTATATCTCAATTTTTAACATTCAATATTTCAGCCCAGACAGATTTTCAGTAGAGTTAATTTTTAGACCATCAATTCCTGACAATATCACCAATTGGTGAGTGTTCAACCACGATGAAGACATTTTAAATTTCTTGACTTCTGAAAAGTCCTACGATGATCAAATAATTGATGAAAGAGATCATGACCTTCAAATGAAGGAAAAACAGGAAGAAAACTCAATACCGAAACCAGTGTTTAAACTAGAGGATCTTTATGATATTAAAGACAGGTTTAAATAGGTAACCAATTCAAAGCTCCAAAGTTCCACTTTAAGATTTGAGTTGATAAACGTAGGTACTGAGAAAAAACCTCAAAACATCAATTTGGGATTAGGACTTTCTATGGAAGAAAGAACAACATTCTTTAGGTTATTAAGAAAAAATAAACATGTCCTCACTTGGAAATATGATGATTTAAAAACATACGATACATCAATCATTCAGCGTACCATTCCAATGCTTTCTGAAAAAAAACCAGTCCAACAGAAGTTGAGGAAAATTCATCCTAACTTAGAGAGTCAAATAAAATTCGAACTTAATAAACTCTTGAAAGCTAAGATCATTTTTCATGTCCAGCATTCAAACTGGGTCACCAATATGGTGTCTATTAGAAAGAAAAATGGTAACATCAAGATTTGCATAGATTTCAGAAATCTTAATAAAGCAAGCCAAAAAGATAATTTCCCATTACCTACCATGGAGCAGATACTCCATTTAGTAGCAGGTTCTGATTTAATTTCCTTTTTAGATGGTTTTTCATGATATAACCAAATTTTGGTCCATCCTGATCACAGACTCAAAACTACCTTTAGAACAAAATGGGGAACTTATGCTTACCAAAAAATGACCTTTGGACTTATCAACGCAGGAGCTACATTCCAAAGAGCAATGGATATAGCCTTAAAAGGATTGATCAATAAAACAATAGTTTCCTATTTAGATGGTATTACTGTATTCTCCAAGAAGATATCTAATCATTTACATGATTTAAATAAAATCTTTGAACTCTGCAGAAGGTATGGTATTTCACTCAATCCCAAAAAATCCTTCTTTGCTCTTAATCAAGGAAAGCTCTTGGGATTCATTGTTTCCAAAGATGGTATTTATATTGATCTGGATGGAATTAAAGAGAATTTTGAAATTCCATTCCCTCATAACAAAAAATCCATGCATTCATTTTTAGGTCAAATTAACTTTGTTAAGAGATTTGTTCCCGATTCTTCCCAGATTATTTTACCATTGCAAACCATGATTAAGAAAAATCCATGTTTAGGTGGGGATCTATAGAAAAGGAAGCATTTGACTCTATCAAACAATCAATAATGAATGCCCCTACTTTAAACACTCGTAATCTTTCAAATCATTTCATACTATATACTCTCGTGTCCACTTCATCTTATGCAGCAATACTCACTCAGATTAATGATCATAACTTGGAGGCACCAATTTCATTTTATAGTTCGAATCTTGAAGGTGCTGAACTTAATTATTCAGAAGTTGAAAAACAAGCCTTTGCTGTGTACAAAGCTATCAAACACTACAAACCCTTCCTTTTAAAAGCCCATACAAAAGTTATAGTTCCTTTTTCAGCAGTAAGACAATTACTAATCCAAAGGGAATTAGGAGAAAATAGGGCGAATTGGGTCATAGCATTACAAGAATATGACTTGGAAATTGAGCCAACAGAGATTGTCAGAGGCCAAGGTTTTTGCAGGTTATTAGCAGGAGCATCCAACATTCAAGAATCAGAGGATACAAAACACATTGAAGAAATCAATCAGATAAGTATCACTCATCCTGAATCACAATATGCAGACTTGATCTTCTATTTAAAAAATGGATATGTACCTCATAATCTTTGTTATAAAAACAAATGTGCCATTATATTAAAAGCAAAAAACTCATAATTGTAGATTATGTACTTTTTAGGCGAAATTATAATTCAATTTTATTAAGATGCCTAGAAAACCTGAAGCACAAAATGTTTTGGAGGAACTACATGATGGATCAGCAGGAGAACATTTTGGAGTTGATACAATAGCCCACAAAATCATTCATGCCAGGTATTATTGGCCCCCCCTATTCAGAGATACTCACGAATACGTAAGGAAATGCCGAAGCTGTCAAATCTCCAGTGGAAGACAAAGAAAACCATCTTTCCCTTTGCAACCAGTAAACATTGATCAACCTTTTGAGCAATGGGGATTCAATATCATTGGGGAAATAACTCCACCATCATCCAAACAACATAAGTATATCCTTACTGCTACTGATTACTTTACTAAGTGGGTTGAAGCAATTCGTTTAAAGACAACAAACTCTGAAGTAATTATAGAGTTTATAGATCAATTCAACATTATCAGGTTTGGTGTCCCAAACGCTCTTGTTTTCGATAATGCATGTTATTTCTCTGGAAATTCTGTGTTTGAGTTTGCTATTAAAAGAGGATTTAAATTCAAATATTCTGCAAATTACTATCCCTAGGGTAATGGTTTAGCAAAATCTACCAATAAAAATGTAGTCAAAATTATTAAGCAAACTATTGAGCAAAATCTTAAAAACTGGCATAAATCTTTGATCTTTGCACTATGGGCTGATAGAATAACACAGAAGGCTTCCATAGTTACTTCTCCATTTAATCTTGTATATGGGAAAGAAGCAGTTCTACCAACCAATCTATTGCTTCCTTCTCTAGCCCTAGTACATTTTATTGAAGAAATCCCCCCATCTTCTATTCAACTAAGACATGATCAAATCTTAAAATTAGAAGAAGAAAGAGAAAAGGCCAAAATTATTCATTCAAAACATCATCAAATTATCAAGTCATCTTTTGATTCAACTTCATCCAGTTCAAAACAATTACAAGTTGGTGACTAGTTTTGAAATGGGACAAAGCCCATGAGGATAAAGGAAAACACAATCAGTTCCAGAAAATGTGGCTTGGGCCATTTCAAATCGACGAGAAAATAGGCCATTCTACTTTCATATTACAAGATATATCAGGTAAGAGGGATTCTCTTCCTATTAATGGCCTTATCTTGAAAAACTTCTTCGATTGAGGAGGTAACCCCTTCTCCTTTTGTAAATATTCAATTTTTCGCAAAATTTGTGTTCATAGTTTTTACGATTATTAGGAAATAATGTTGCAAGATATCTCCCATTGGCAATTTATATATTGAAAAAGTTGTTCAAAAGAAGTATTTTTGATATTTACTTTTAAAATAGAAACCTTAAACAAAGGAAAATTTCTAGGAAATTAGGTATATTCAGATTCTGAAACCCCATTTCATTTTTGTGAAATATTCTCGAGATTTAGAACTACTGTAAATCATTTTAATTTTTTCAAATGGCCACAAAATAGTTATCAATATCAAAACAGAAACTAATTCAATGTTAGCATCTTCAACTCTTACCCTGACATCCATGCTCTCTTAAGGAGAAAATTGTCCATCCCATTCATCAAAGTTTATGATTACTCAGAGTGTAATTCTAGAATATATTTGATATAAAACATAAGGCGTCTTATTACAAGACTTCTTACCATGATCATTGGAAGATAGTCTAACTTACATTACCAATACTGCATAGAAAAACAAGGTAATGGCTTACAATCATAAGACAAGTGGTCTCATCACGAGCCAGTTTTTTCAGTTAAATTACAACCAGTGAATTGCATTGTCAAACAGCTAGCCACCAAACCAGGACAATGGCTTTTTAGCTTACAAAATAATAAAAAAGAAAAGGAAATACAAAATATGAAATCATATTTTTGGATTCATTCTTTTAATTATAGTCTGAAATGGATGGGATAATAGACAATCAAATGGTTAAAAGGTATCCCTGTCGAGACTATGAACGTTTGCTAGTACCAGAGGCTATACCTATGAAAAAGGAGTCATTAAAAAATCTAAGTTGGAAAGGTTCTTTGCTTTATCATTATCAACCAATAAAGGCCAATTTAAAACTTAGAGTGTATTTAATTTTAACAAGAGAAGGAATTAGCAAAAATAGCTCTTATGAGGTTCAGAATGTATGTATACCTAGTTATATTAGAATTTTCCTCTTTGATAATATAAAGAAAGTTGAAATATTTCAACATTTCTTAGAGATAACTATTTTTCCCAGCGAATCGCCAATTGTTGTGCTATACAACAACCTCCCATTTCATAAAATTTTACCTTCAACTATAATATGAAATGGGTCCCTTTTAAATTTATGAATAAAATTGGTATCAACTCATCATTCTTTAAAAGGTCCGAAAGAAACAATACACTATAAACCTTTTGAATAAACATAAATCGGTCTTATAAAATAAATAAATAATTCTTTATTATTGTGATAAAGCGATCACAAGATTGCATATCACAACAACAAAGGATGCAAAACAAAAAGACCCATTGGTTTGCCCCGATACGACAAGTGGATAACTATCAGATATCGGGAAAGGTAAGCGAGTGTAACAAAAATCCCTCTCTCTTTTCTCCGATGCAATATCGCTATCGGCGATCGGGGATTTTGAAATGACACAAATGTAACTACTCGAGCATTCCTTCGATTCCGATTGCGATAAAGCTAGGCGCAAATTTCAAAAAAGATCGAAAAAGTCTTGATTATATTATGTTAAATTATTATTAAAAGCCTTTCTATTCCCGATAGCGATTCACTTGTGATTAACCACCAAAAAATCAAAGCCACGCTTAAATGAATTATTCGGCGAATAAACGACATGATGAGCATTTAAATGATTGACAGGATTAAGTGGCCAATTAATGGAGCAGTTGTGCCAAAACCTCTTCAGAGATTGTATCCGCAATAGTAGTATTTTAATCCTTCATTATTCATTGATTGATATAACTCTTTCATATTTGGCTCACACCACCTATTCTCTGTATTACGTTCATTTTTGTCTCCTGCGTAGAGCTCCTCTGAAGCAACAAATTTAGGCCAAATGGGGAAGAAATCCAAAATATTTATAGCAGCTTCAGCTTCCGCAGTAACAGGACCACATACCGCAGATCAAGGACCAAATAAAAATGGATTGATTTCAGACACTACCTGTCTTGGCCTCGGAAATACTAGCTAGCAAAGCATCTATAATTTAGTTGAAGCCGAAGATCTTGAAATGATATCAGTACAAGCTACAGCAGGTTCAACCTGAAATTCAGAGGCTACCCTAAAGGATTTAGCCGATTCCTACTTACACCGAATAGCAGCTCGAGAGAAAATTCTTCCATGTACAGATTTAGTGAGGTGGGTAGTTGAGGAAATCCCTATTACAAATAGAACATTCTGCATAATTGACGAGAGAGTATTCAGTTCGTTTCAACCTAAGGATTTGAGACAAATGTACCATTTTCCTGAACCACAAAAGAAGTATAGCAAATCATTTCTGGAGAAGTTCAGAGATGAAAATGAAATTGAATCAGCACCTATTCAGGAGTGGAGATAGAACCCCACAAGACACAATCATGTATCCTTGGGTAAGTACTCTGTCGATTCATTATGTTCTCCTTATTGTTACGCTGGGGCGATGATGTGTAGGATTTGGGGATTACATGATTCCTCAAAATTCTCAATAGAGATGGTTCCTTTAATGGAAGCAGCAGTAAATAGCGAGATAATGGATTAGGGAAATACATTATCTGATACGTTATCCATTGCTATTCTTGAGTTTATAAATAAAACTCGCATTACCGATAGGTCTATTCCTCCATTTTATTATAGTGCCTACATCTTAGATAGTCTTTGTTTTAACTCCGAATTTCCTGTGCTGGGGTGGGGATGGACTCCACAAGACCCCATGCCGATTCATATCTATCACCAAAAGTTGTGGAAAGCCCATTACAAAGACCGCCTATATCAAGTTTGTAATGGTTTTATGTTGCCCATTTACTATGCAATTTTTGACAAGCCTACTCCGACGATTTGCTCACAAGCAGAGATTGACCTAACCACCCTAAGAAACTGGTTCGGAGAGGATAAATTTACATATATAAGAGTTTTCGGCAGCCTTTCCAGGCCTCATGTCCTTCCCTTGTACATACCCGACAAACTATTAGCTAGAGAAATAGCCTATCAGATTATGTCCGCAGGAGCAACCAAGACTCTGAGGAATTCAAAGAAGCAAGTTTGGCCTCCTTTTCCTCTAAGGTGTGGTGTTTACACTCTGCATGACTATAAGAATGCAGAGAAAGAAGTAGAAAATATAAATATACTGAATCTCGCCACCCTTCCTAATAGGCAATTTGACCCAAGAAAAACCATCTTTAATTTACTTGAACAGGCAAAACTCACAAAGTTTGAACATAAAGAAGACGAGTTTGATGACCTATTTTCTTCGGCAGAGTCGTTATTTCAGTTCCAAACACTAGCTAAAATGAGATATCACGATGAAGGGTTAGTGGCATTCAACAAACTCAGAGAGCAGTGGTTGCAAACTCTGCCTCTAGATTTACTAGCTACTGCCCCGATGACACAATCAAATGAGCCTGAACAGTGACTCACCGAAGAACCTCCTGCTACATCAAACATTCTTGAGGAAGTCCAGAGAAAAGAGAACGAGTAAGTACAGAGGAAAGAATAGGAAGAAGCATGAAGGAAAGAGAAAGAGAAAATACATGAGGAGGAACAGAAAAAGGAGCAGGATAAGGGCAGCAAGGATGTGAATGTGGATACCCAGATTGATCCAAAGTTTCTCCAAGAATGGCAGCAATTTGACTCCATCATTAGCAATCTAGAAAGCTCAAAAGATGCCGATACACCCAAAGTAACAGATACATAGGATACAGCGTCAAAAAAGGTTCTAAGTGAAGGAACCAGCAGCCTACCCCCTAGTACACACTTAGAAATAATTCTGAAAGATCCTTCAGAACAAATCATTTTGTAGGTGGAGGATATACCTCCATTACATGTCTTTTACAACCCAAAACATAGGGCCGTAGAAAAGAAACAACGGAAAAGGAGAAGGCTTGATGAACCTTCCCTATTCCCCGAACAAAAAGAGACAACCAACGTAGTTTGGAAAGAGGAGTTTGATCCTTCCGATGACCTAACAAAGTTGTTGCAGTATGCCGGAGCCTATTCGGCGGCCACCATGGACAAGGCATCGGAAGTGAGTAATTTACTAAAAGAAAAATACCATGCAATTATTTTGTTACAAACACAACTGTCGGAGGCACAACAGAAAGTTTAACAATTAGAACAACAATTGTCAACACAGGAGCAGTTAAATAATCAACCGAATAAGCAACTACTTGAAGAAAAACAAAGGGTAGATTCTAGCGCGATTCAAAGGCAGAAAGAATTATCAGAAGCATTGGCAAAATTGAAGACGATGAATGAACTAATGGTGAAAACAAAAGATGAGCAAATTGCTCAACTATCACTTCAAATAGAGAAGTTCAAGAGTCTTCCACAACCTTCCGATTTCAGAACAGAAGCGCTACAGATTAATAAGGCATTGGTAACACAAATAAGACTATTGTGTCATAATATTTCTCACGTTGAGCCCCTTTGTGATATCACAGCATCAATAATCGATAAATCAGTTGATGTTATACAGGACTTAGAGTAGGCCGATGGGACCTTAACAGATTTTCTTACTTGGGAAGACACCACTGAGGGACAAGCAACAAATTTGCCCAAAATCCTAGAATCTCATAAGGAAATCCTATTCTCAGAATGGAAATCCCAGTTGATGAAGGTAGAGAGAGAAGTTTCTAGATGCAAATTATCCACAAGTAATTTGATTGAATTAATCAATAACACTCTCTATTTATCTAATATGGTTTCCCAATGTACACCAAGTAAATTGCTATCGGCTAAAAAAATGGAGCAATCATGTTATCAAGAGATGGAAAAGAATGGAAGGTTAATTGCAGGTATTCAAAGATTTACTTGGGACACCTATTGGTTGTTCCTAATAAAACCATACAACCAGAGAGCCACCCTCAAGTGTCTAACAGATGAAATCGGTTGTATCATTCCCGATATACATGATGCCACATACTCGGCTCAACTCAATTCTCGTCTCATCTTCCCTCAAGAAGTGGAACCGATGCTAGCGATATGCCAACTCAGATCAAAGGGAAAACATCAAGAGTGATCAATCATGTTGCCGAAAACCTATTTGCTGTGGAGAAGATATTCAAGATCCAATTCTACCAATTAAATAGCATTTTACTTTTGTAGTTAGTTAGTTTAATTAAGTATTTATAGACCCTTTCATGCATTTAGAAAGGGTCCTCAGTTTTTTTATAAGACTCAAACCTGGAGGTTGCACTACTGTACTTCAGGTATATTTTTTATAAAGACTCGGCCAATTATTCCAATTTTTGATAATGAAGCTTTTATGTGGATGTGCACTATTGCCTTTATATGAAAGTATCTCTTAGTTGAAAGAAGGAATTTGAATTGCGATTGATATTGGGAATGATTCACATCGCATATGGTACTACTATCTTTGATCTGAATTCATTCTTTTTATGTGAATTGTTATTTTATTACTCTTGCTATTATTGAATATATTTATGTGTCTCAACAACATTCTTTATATTTTTCACTATTGGATGTTTAGAGGATGTTTTTCTTTTAGTCATACATGTATCAATAATATATAAAATATAAGTGTAACAATGTTTTAGTAATTATTTTGTTCAACTATTTGAACAAAGCAATTAGTATATGAATGAATGTCTATGTTTATCAAATAGAGTCATCTATATGCTTATTTATGAACAGATATTATCAAAAGTTACACTTAAGAATAGAAATTTCTCAAGATAGAATAGTTATTCATATTTTAGCTTTTAGATTAAGTCATTCATCCATTACCACTTATTAGAAAACCAATCACTCATCCATCCCCTTTTCATTCATCCTTGGGGAACTGGTCCCATTATCTCCAGGTGGTGTTGAGGGAATTTCTCCCCTAGGGCTTTTGGGAGGAAACCCTAGCAGACTGAAAGTTGTCTAAACAGAGAAACACACATTCACACAACCATTATGCTATGATAAGAAAATTCTATAGTAACAGGGGCATACCTCAAGTCCTACGTTCGAGAAGTTCCTCAAGGGTCCAAACCCTTCTTCAAGTCGCTTTCGCTCCTTTGTCCTATAAAACAACCAATTCCAAAGAATACAACAGTATATGGAGAAAGACTTATAAAGAAATCATCTTCATGCTATAAAAGAAGGTAGTTAGTTATGAACTTTAAACAACCATTCACATATGAATTCAAACATGAACAACATAAACATAAAGAAGAAGCATGTCAGGAACCAAGAGGTGTTTCCTTATTATAGACAAATAGAATGTACAAAAGGAGTAATATCAGTTGAGTAACCTTTCGCAGG
Source organism: Pinus taeda (assembly GCA_000404065.3). Lineage (NCBI taxonomy): Eukaryota > Viridiplantae > Streptophyta > Pinopsida > Pinales > Pinaceae > Pinus > Pinus taeda. The sequence continues at coordinate 36,126 of APFE030441259.1, read as the reverse complement.
CTCCAAGAAAATCTTCCTTCTAGATCCGTCCAGCCTCAAGCCTTTAGCATATCTCCTTCCAAGACTCACTCCATGATGCCATAACTAGTGGATGAACATCAACACATAAGGAAACAATGGTTTCCTGTACAAATGGGGGAAGTGCAGAAGGCACAAGGGTCTTCAAACTTGGTCAGGGGAAACATTTCAGTATAATAACCTTTCTCTCTCTTCTCTCCTCCCTTAGGCCTTCCCTTTGAGGTCTTTTTATACCTCTCCCAAAGTAGTATTTTAGTTGGGAGTTGGTTGGGAACGGTTGGGCCACGGGCACTAACAGGTGATCAGCAGGTGAAAATAAGGAGTTTTATATTTTTTTAAGTGTTTTAATACATATACATAAGTTGGGTATATGCCTACCCACATATACACGCGTTTAACTCAGGGCAATGTCGCGTACAAGGAATAAAACACTGTTTTTTAAATTTGAGAGTAGGTCTGGAAGGAGGGGTTGCCCTAGGCCATGAGTGTAGCATCACAAACCATAATAGTGAGATTTGGAGCTATAATAGATGCCCCCTAATATATGAGGTCAGAAGGGGTACATGATGGCCGAATGTATTAAGCAGTCATGGAAAGGAAATCTTCAAAACCGAGGAGTACTTCACTAGAATTCAGCCTGTAAAGCCACAAAAGAAGATCAGAAAGAAACACTGTCTGAGGCGGGCATACCCATGCTCAGAGAAAGAAAAGCATGTCTGCATATCAAGTACAAGCGGATCCACTAAGTATACAAGTATAAATGACTGGAAAATACATAATGGATCATTTGATCATGATTGAACAAGTACATGTCTGAATATCACATATAAAATTGTCAATGATGCTGAGAAATACAACGGATCACTGATACCAAAGACTCATCCCGAAAGGTACCAACTGAACATGATGGAAAAGGATGGTACTACACTGAAAACTCACGTGCCAACATATAGAATGTCACCATGACTGACTGCAACATATAAGGTGGAGTGGTATCAACTAGTGGCAATAGGAGCAACTATCAAGTGAACCAATGAATGCTCATACAACCTGAGGTCTTCACCCACCACCGTGGTACATTTCTACACCATGGGAATAAATGATCTGAAGTTGACCATGTGAGAAATCATTTGATTACTGACGATTGATGAATACCGTTAACAAACATGAGACTACTCACCGATAATGGTAATGAGCATCAAGGTACCCAGTACAATCCAACAAGTAAGAATAGATGAGCTGGAGTCAAACACCTATAAGAATCTATCGATCAGGAGTCAATGATGGTTTCCCAATGTCGATAGTGAAGGATCTGCCACTAATGACTGCAAACCACTAGGTACTGCCAAATGGACTCTAGATCTTTGCCCCAGAGCAATGAGTCGAAGTCGATAGGGAAATATCTGCTAGAAGGAAGGCATTAAGGAATCCTTCATCAATCTAGCACGAGTGTAACCCGTAGGCCAATAATGTGGAAGGAATCGGATGAAAGAGATGTAGTAACCCAACTAAAGTACGTTTCTGGTGCACACAAGATGTGGCTAGTGCATGACAGAAACCCTCTGAACCAACCAATAATGGAAGCCGACACAGAGGCGAGGTATCCACCAATAGGGTCAAATGGAAACCAAAGTACTGCACGAATCCCAATGTGTGATAATGTAAGTTGATTTTGAACACAAGGGAAACCACTCAGTCAAAGACCCATGATACTGATCGATGCTGAGCATAAGGTAACCTACCAATAATGAAAATAGGGCCAGGGTGCAGCTCTAGATTTGTCCTCAGAGCAAGATATTGTCATCAATAAGGACAAGACCCGCCAACAAGAAGTCAATGGAGACCTTCTCAAACCGGTACGAGTAAAGGACCAATATAACTGATGTGATAATAAACATGACACGGACAACCAGGATGGCCGACTAAAAAATGAGTTAAGAGACACCGCAGAGTGGCTGACTCAGGCTAACTGCCTTTGAACAAAAGCACGACTCATGTGACTATATGGTAGCATATGATGACTTTGTATAAGTTCGTCATGTAGGAGGCATAAACGAACCCTCGATATGATTGGAAGAGATAACCAATTGGGGGAGAACTAACTCAATAACAAGGTTAAGGCATACCTAAGTCAAACTAAATCCCACCCACACCGAGGAGACTTTGTTTTGAGTGCTTTGTTCAAGAGCGACATAACTGACTCTAGCTGGCAAGAATAAATGGAAATATTGTCCCTTTCCCACTCTTTTTGGAATATTTATTTTTTTTGTCTTTTTCTGTTAAGCTCGAAAAAGAATAAAATAATGCTATGGTATAGTGGAAAGAACGAGTGTCGATGAAACATATGGTCTAGTTCTTGGGAATGGAACATTCCTATGCTCAATGCAGGGAGGTGAAAACTGGTCAATGACACTCAAAGGTGTGTTCCTTCTACCGGTCAAGGTGTGTCAAGTTGCAGAAGTCAAAGGTGTGCAAGGTTGATTTTGCAGTCATCATAATTAAAAGTTGGCTTAAACACGAGTCCAAGTGAAGCCGGTTCTAGGCTAAAATGTGCAAATGGTCAACATTCAAAGCAGTAGTACAACTCAACACAGAGGAGCCTCTAGGGTATAAGGCCAGAATAAAGCGAAGAAGCTAAGAGGAATGAGTCTTCAATGCATAAGTCATGGCGGGACTACAGAGGACTCCCGAGCCTAAGGACAAAAAATCAGCATGAGTGCCAAGTGACAACAAGTTACTAACTAGGGCACCCATGATAAGGTAGGCTCTACCAACCCAAGTCATGATACTTCTAAGCAATGAGAAGGTTTCGCACCATAACTTGGTGGGTTCGATCCTAAGGCCAAAAATGGAAAAGGAAACTGATAAGTGCACAATGCAGGTGGAAAAACTAACCTATATGCCAGTTTCGAGAACTAATACCTGTCAGAATGGACCAACCATAAAAATTTCCAAAGGAGAAATTGTCCAAGTTCTTATATATACAATACGGTAGAGGGAACCATGCAACCTTGTGGCTTATGCATAATAGTTCATCTGAAAAAACCCCTTGCAGGGCTTAGGCCAAGGATTCCTTTGGTAGTCATAACTCATGGCTTCAAAGAGTTCCTCCTATGAAGGCAAAACAAGTTCTAAGAAGTCATGAGAACTACAAGGATCAAAAGAGGGAATTAAGGGGTCCCATGTCCCTATAGGAAGAATCTCTCAGTCTACTGTCGGGACCAAGTCCCAAGAAGGAGAATAATAGGTCAAAGGATCCTTCTTAGAAGCGATTGAACATTGAGGATTCAATGCCACATAATCAACTCGTGGCGGGGTAGAGTCTACTTGAACACTTGGAACAAACCAAGGGGCATTTTGCAGTAAAGTCGAATTAGGGTGGTGATTATCAGATGCAAGCCGATCAATAGTGACAATATTCCCATTATGAGGAAAGCACATTACTCGAAAGAGTGAAGACACCACAACATTCATAGCATAGACATCATGCCCAAGTAGCATATTAAAGTCTAAAGGGCTATCAACCACCATCATATCGATTAAGACAATCTTCCCACCTAAAGTGATAGGCAATTGAGGAAGAACACCCATAGATTCACCAGGTCTTCTATCATAGGTTAACAACTGAGTCTGAGTTGTCAACAACTTCGGGGAACCCAAAGCTTTCCAAGTCAAAAATGATATAATACTTGTAGATGATCCTTCATCCACCACACATCGATAGACATTTGTCGAATTAACTCTGACCTTTATTTGTGAAGGTGTAGCAGAAGGAAGACGAGGCTCAACAAGACTATCCCAATCAAAGGAAACACTCCTAGAACTTGGAGGGGGAACATTCGAAAAAACTGGGATGCCCCCTATACTAGAAGACTCTATACTAGAAATTAAGTAGACTCTTTTGTTAGGTGCTTCACCGACCAAAAGAGGAGTGGAATCGGCCAACGATTGCACTGGGTCAGCCACCTTATCAACCAATGGTTGATGAGATTGACGAGAAACCATATCAGATGTAGGAGTAGAACAACTTTTAGACTCAGACCATATTCTTTCAAACTCTGGAATACCATGGCATAAATGAGTAAGACGGTCTCCCTTGCATAACTTACAAGGGAACTTAGATTTAAAACGTCTACGTCCAGGTTTCTTATCAACCTCCATTCCGCCAACATGACTAGAAGTGGTTTGCAGAGAGTCCTGAACATGACTTACAAAGGTTGGTGACTCTTTGCTAGTATGACTTGCAGTGACTAGACTTGTGCCCCCAACATGACTTGCAGCGGCTGAAGCCCCATCTCCAACATGACTAGCAGAGGTTGAAGACGCAGGGATACAATTATTCTTCTTCTTTAACTTCCTCTTTCTCCTCTTTTTAGATTTCTTATTACAAGAAGGAGGGGAAAAAGGAATCCCAGATTTCTCTTTGAAAGAAGATGAAAAATTAGCACCCATGTGATGCCCTTGAAATAAAGAATTCAACTGAGAGGCTTCAAGAGCATTCAAAATATTCAAAGTGGACCACAGCCAAATGGGCAGTCCAAAATTCAACCTAGGAATATTCAAAGTGGCCATCAAGGGAGTACCAACGTTGCTAATGAAAGGAAAAGCACAAGGATCCCCTTTTGGAAGGGTACCTTCGTTGGTTTCCACAGGAATATTGGCCATATCTAACTGATTCACAGACCCCTCCCTTACGGGAATGTAGAAATGACTTTTCAAGGAACATAAACACACAATCAAGACCTTTTCCCTTGAGGAGGCAACTCCATAACTTCCGAAAGAACGACCAAAAGCCTCTCAGGATCGACAGAGTGGTAAGTCAGTCGCTCAGAATATCAAATCCAAAAGTGACTAGACAAAAATACCTAAAGCCAACTATATACAAGGAGCAAAGAGCACTCACTATAAAGTCCCTAAAAGAAGTTAGCCAGTCAAACAACTTCCAAGTATTTCCGCTCCGGGTGATGAGGACCAGACACCAAAACACAAGAAAGTGGAGTAAGGGGCCTTCCGAAGATAGTCTGGGATAATGACGGTCCAGTCCTATCAGTAGGTAACAGAGGAAGTTACGTTGACCTCCTAACAATAGCATGCGCAGGTGCAAGCCCCCAAGCTTCGCAAGGGTGCCCTCCAGTAGTATTGTCGAGAGTGATGCAACGTCGACCTCAGGTGCCACGATCCCTAGGAGTGGAAAATATGGATACCAACTCATCACAGAAGCTAAGCGGAATAGTCGTGAGGTAAGTTTGGACAAGTAGGAGAGGGGGTATCTCTCTTCCCTGTCTTCACAGACCCTTGTTCTTAACTCCCAGATCCGGAGCTTTCCTGTTCTTCCTCACACTATTGGATTTTCACTCGTTACTCTGACTCCTACATTTGACGTTTAAATGGCCTTGGAGAGTTAACTCTCCACTCGCCTAATCCAAGGCCCTAAAATCCTAAGACTTGTTGGTGTATGTAACTTAAAAGAAAAAGTTCTAGTGAATTTTAGTTAGCGTTTGACTTTAAAATGGGTTGTTCTTTAAGTTAGGGGATGATGGAAGTGAAACTTGATGATGTGTGTATGACTCAACCGAAAATCAATGAAAAAGTAACTACATGAATGCAATCATTTTTCTTTCAATGAAAGGAGTACTCTACATGGGTTGTAGGAAGCACTTAGAAAGAAAAAAAAAAATTCTCTTATTTTCTTGCAACACACTTCGCACACGCAAAAACCAAAAGAATTGCTAATGCTTTAACGATGCAAACTAATGCAAAGTATATTGAAGATGCAAGAATTCAAGATTTCTCTAAAAACAAGAAGTGAAAGTTGCTTGCTTATCAATTTTTATTTTGCCACTTAAAATGTCTAGATGGAATATGAGATGCTACCATTCATTTATTCTAAACACTAAAAACAAAATTCAAGACAAACATAAACAACTTTCATTCACTAAAAGGAAACTAAATGAAAAACAAGTTCAAGAAAGAAAAACGAAGTTTTTCAAAAAGTTTTCTTCAGAGCCACAACAAAAAAGTCTTTTCAAAAGTGCTCTCAACAAAACTGAAACTTTGTGATTGAAACAAAAAGCAACAAACACTTTTGCAAGTTGACACCACACAATGAATGAAATCTCAACAAAAATAAATTTGTTTAAAGATGCTCTTTAACAATCGAAAGCAGCAATGAAAGCTTTGGAAACAAAGACCAAAAAAGATCAAAAAGACAATTTCAAGAAAGTATCAATCGACAACTTTCATGAAACAAAGAGGTAGATGGTCACAAAAAGCAGTTGTGTCAAGCAAACAAAATGTCACAAAATTCAACACAAGGATTGATAACAATCTTTCTGCCCTGATAAACCAGAGCAGCCAAGATTCCAACAAGAGATCTTGCGTTCTTTTAGCAAAAAAAAATGACGCTTGCAAAAACAAAACAAGACTAATACTCCTTACAATCAGAGAGAAATCGGAGTAAGACGCTTGTTGTAAAACAAACAACTGATACTGAGAAAATGACTGTTTCAAACTGAGTCAAACCACCAGACAAACCTTCAGAGACACAAAAATTTATAAATCTTGAAAATTGCAATATATACGCAACTGTAGTTATGTGCAGACTGCGTGTATACGCGACTGTGCCTAAGGAAACCTGCATATACGCGGGTTTACTTCGAGAAATAAGCGTACGTACACTTCTGTAACTAAGGGAAACAACGTATATGAAAGATTTCAAGAAAAATAAAAAAGAAACTGAATAAACTGGCAAAACATAGAATTCAAGAACAAACCAGATAGTAACAGCAAACCAACTAGCAACTGAGCCCTGATTAGCTTGACAAACACCCAAACTAGGAACAACAAGAGTGTTGTCCCCAGTGGAGTCGCCAATTCTGTTGAGGGAATTTCTCCCCTAGGGCTTTTGGGTGGAAACCCTAGGATACTGAAAGTTGTCTAAACAGAGAAACACACATTCACACAACCATTATGCTATGATAAGCAAATTATATAGTAAGAGGGGTGTACCTCAGGTCCTACATTCAAGAAGTTCCTCAAGGGTCCAAACCCTTCTTCAAGTCCCTTTCGCTCCTTTGTCCTATAAAACAACCAATTCCAAAGAATACAACAGTATATGCACAAAGAGTTATAAAGAAATCATCTTCATGTTATAAAATAAGGTATTTAGTTATGAACTTTAAACAACCATTCACATATGAATTCAAACATGAACATCATAAACATAAAGAAGAAGCATATCGGGAACCAAGACGTGTTTCTTTATTATAGACAAATAGAATGTACAAAAGGATTAATATCACCTGAGTAACCTTTCACAGGCTCCAAGCGAAGCTTCCTTCCGGATCCCTCCAGCCTCAAGCCTTTAGCATATCTCCTTCCAAGACTCACTCCATGATGCCATAACTAGTGGATGAACATCAACACATAAGGAAACAAGGGTTTCCTGTACAAATGGGGGAAGTGGAAAAGGCGCAAGGGTCTTCAGACATGGTTAGGGGAAAAATTCCAGTATAATAACCTTTCTCTCTCTTCTCTCCTCCCTTAGGCCTTCCCTTTGAGGTCTTTTTATACCTCTCCCAAAGTAGTTTTTTAGTTGGGAGTTGGTTGGGAACAGTTGGGCCATGGGCACTAACAGGTGATCAGCAGGTAAAACCTGCAATCTCCGCCTGAAAATAAGGAGTTTTATATTTTTTTAAGTGTTTTAATACATATACGCGGGTTGGGTATATGCATACCCGCGTATACACGCGTTTAACTCAGGGAAATGTCGCGTATAAGGAATAAAACACTGTTTTTTAAATTTGAGACCAGGTCTAGAAGGAGGGGTTGCCCTAGGCCATGAGTCCAGCATCACAAACCGTAATAGTGAGATTTGGAGCTATAAGAGTCGGAGCCACCATAACAAATTGAAAAGGAGTTGCATTAATGTCCGGACCGGGTGATTATCCCCGATGTTGTTGCAACAATTTTCGAGGCATCAACAGAACCATAGCTACAATCCTCTCCAATGATGTATTTGAGAGAGAGAGAGAGAGAGATAGAGACCCTATTCTCTCACAATACAGGGACAATAACAATGTAGCTGATGGACTTTCGAAAGAGGCATTGGGGATGGGATGGGGTATTTGGACCACTTCCATTTCTCAGCATGGAATAAAAATGATTTCTATCATTGACCATAGCTACAAAATTCTCTACAACATTCTCCAATGATGTATTTTTGTTTTATAAAGCCATGAACAATATTTGTTCATTCATATAGTTCATAGGTTTTTTGATAAGAAGAGAGATAGAGGGAGATGTATATATATAAAATATATATATAAATATATATATATATATTATATATATGTATAGAAAGAGAGAGATACCATATTGTCTCACAATACAGGGACAATAACAATATAGTTGATGGCCTTTCAAAAGAGGCATTGGGGATGGGATGAGGTATTTGGACCATTTCCATTTCTCATCATGGCATAAAAATAATTTCTTTCATGAACCTTAGCTAGAAAATTCTCCATAGTCTTCTCCAATGATGTATTTTTGTTTTATAAAGCCACGAATAGTCTTTGTTCATTCATATAGTTCATAGGTTTTGTTCTAAGAAGACAATTTTCAATGCTTGCTTTGAAAGCTCTAATATATGTCCTTTTAACTCTTCTTTTTTTAAATAGCTCATTGATATGTAAGGTATGTATGGAAAGTTGCCATGAGACAAATGTGAGATCTCTTTCCAAAAGTTGGAGAGGTTATAGATTTGAATTCCGTGATCCCCTATCATATAATCTCTCTAATTAGTGCCACCTCTTTAACCAATTTACCATCCATGGATCATGGAAAAGTACTTTAAGGGCTTTCCAAGAGGTCTGTACATATATGTAGAGAGAGGGAGACACTATTGTCTCATAATAGGAAAAGTAACAATGTACCTGAAGGCATTTCAAAGGAGGAATTGGGGATGGGGTAGGGCATTTGGACCATTTCCATTTCTCAACATGGAATACGAATGATTTATTTCATGAACATTAGCAAAAAGGGTGACTACAAACTTCTCCAATGATGTATTTCTGTTTTATAAAGCCATGAACAATCTTTGTTTGTTGATATAGTTCACAAGTTTTGTGATAAGAACTTAGCTTTGAGAGCCTGCTTTGAAAGCTCTAATATATGTCCATTTAGAATTTTTTTAAATTATTTGACTAATATTTAAGGAATGTATGAAAAGTCGTCATGAGACGTTTCAAAAGAGGCATTGGGGATGGAGCGGGATATTTGGACCATTTCCATTTCTTATCATGGCATACAAATTATTTCTTTCATGAACCTTAGCTACAAAATTCTCTACAGACTTCTCCAATGATGTATTTTTGTTTTATAAAGCCATGAACATTCTTTTTTCATTGATACAGTTCATAGGTTTTGTGATAAGAAGACAACTTTCAAAGCCTACTTTGAAAGCTCTAATATATGTCCTTTTAACTTTTTTTTTATAAATTAGATTAGGGATATGCAAGGTTGTTAAACATATTTATGAAAAACATCAAATTTGTCATTTGCAAGCAAAGCCAATTCCTATTGAAAAAGCCTCAATTCCCCTAAAAACTATGGGAGGAAGGTTCATCATGAAAAGAATTCATACACCTAGATTTCTACAAAGCCATTACTCCCTAGCTAAATTGTGTGCCATAAAACATTGGAGTTGTGTGTAATTATCAAAGTGTCCCTAAGGAGAGTGTCTTTCCAAGGAAGCAATATGGAGAAAACAATTATATTCGGCTTGAAATCATGCTCAAAAATTTTTGGTGGACCTGAGTCTTCACAGGACATGCTTAGCTGTAGATGCACCTCTGCTACAAAACTTGCATGTGGTGTTTTTAATGCCAACATTATGAAGTGTCTTGTTTATTTATCATTTTCAATTTTTTATTCTTCATGCAATGAAATATATTATATAAGACAACAATTACTCGCAATGTGAACCTTTAAACTTTTGATTACAATGGATATCATAAAAAATGTGAACATGATAAGATGTTTGTGTACTAAATTACTTACCACTACAACTTGAAATTCATCAAAATTGGTTAATATGGTTTGCCACTGGCAATGACAAAGGACATTTACCCTAGTCTTATATTTTACCTCAATCTTCTGAATCTTCCTGTATAAATAGTGACCAATAATGGAATCATCGTCATACCTTAAAATCAATCAACCATATAAGTATTAGAATCAATTTATCACAACTTCCTAAACAAATCAAATAAAGAATACAACATGATGAACACATCAATTATAACAATTGTAAATACTCAAATAAAAATACATGGAAGGAACCAAAAAGAAGAAAAGAACATGTTTCACATAACACGCCCTCACATTATGGCTCTTTAAGACCACTTTTCATGATCCTACCTATGGTCCCACTCAGAAAAGAAAGCACTAACATACTTAAAATTTTGTCTCTTTTATGCAATATATTTCCAGAATGTCCACCTTATAACAATTAAGGATTTGAGTATAAGTTCTAAAATTGTAAAAATAAGCTCGTAATATGACTAAGATGGCTCTGAAATCATGAGAATTGCAATAGTATATAAATAATAATGTAACATCAAAGGCTCCATAATATCTACAACTCTTTCTAGTACGAAGTTCCATGTGAATCACCCTTTATATGTTGATTACCAAATTATGAGATTTGAATTCCATGGTTAAGAGAAATATAGATATGGGGTTGAATACCCTCTTATTATCATGTATGAAAGGCCAAAATATAATGGTCACATTAATCAATTGCTCTTAGAAGGATTAAATGTAACAGAAATATCCAACTAAAGAGAATCTGAAGAAACACGGATATAGTTGTAATGGTTTGCAAGTATTGGCACCACCAAATAAGAACACAATGATTTTTTTTTACTCCAAAAACAAAGATATTGTTATCTATGAACAATTATGGGAATTAGTATGAACGAAGGTGACATGATAGTGTTGCGATTAGAAAGGGAAATAACATTATAAAAAAAAACCAAATGTGTAAGTATCCTTAGCTGACTCGTACTAGTGTTTAATCAATACTACTATTCTCATTAGATCACGTGTACAAGCTGTGTGATATGCTCAATATAGGTGTTTAGTTGTACATAGAACATAATGGTAATACTAGTATAAGTTAATATTTAAGTAAATGGGTAAAATAGTTTAGGTTAAGCTCCTATCTATTACTAATGGGAAGTAAAGGTTCATCATGACAGGTAAACACAAGAATATGACTGATCCATAACTAGCTGATAACAAGATTGAACTAGTATAACCACTTCATATTGATTATGATTACCTTATCCATGTTATGCTTATAACTAATGGTGATAGAACTCATAGAATGACACTTATTATTGATTAGTGTATTACTTATACAGTTCATGGAAACTTCTGAAGCTTGTCTTTGTAATCTTTACATCGGGTTATTACATTATAACAAGTTAATACTAGAAGTATGTCATATGTAACATGTATACACTAAGTTGTGAATGTCATCTATTGTGCTAAAGCTCATGTACTATCCATATGAAATCTAATAAGGGTAATTAGACTAACATGAGTTAAGAGCTATGGATAAAGTGTTAAACAACATAGATAGGGGTATACTCATATATTTTATGACCAATGATCTTAGTATACCTATGTTACCTTATAGATGACCTCTTGAGACAATTACTATTAACTAATTCTCCCTCCATACGAAAATTGGTTAGTGTTGAAGCCTACCCTTAATGTTGATACCTACCAGCAGCCCAAAAAAAATCTCCTAAGGTTCAAGTTTAGATGCTTGTAGGTAGTACAATTATGACTACATAAGCTGAGATGAAGGATACATCAGATAACATCATCATGGGGATATTATAAGTTGGAAGTGAGGGTTTATAAGGGATATGCAACATAGGGTCTACTATGGGAGACCCTTATGGAAATCTCGGGAGGCATGTTAATGAACTTAGAAAGTTTTAAACCCTAAATAAATGCATACACTTATTTTCTGTTCAAAGAGTAGTTGAGTAAACTACTTTGGTTTTTGTTTTTAGAGAGCTTTGAAAATTGGAGGGTTCACTTGAATAGTATATGGGAAAAAATAGTTGCATTACATAGTTAGGTGGTATATTTCTAGGCATAGTCGAACACCATATTAATTTATAGGCAAGTATAATTTAGGTTGAGTGATCCACCACCGATTTTGGTGGGTCACTTTTTACAAGGATACTTCCTTTATCTATATAAGGCTAGGATATATTCAATGTTATAGATGCATATATATCTCTTGTAAACATAACAACCATCAAATAATATCATTAACATCATTTAAATTAGTCATAAGCAAGTATTCGAAATGGAAACATGGTGGAAACTTGACCCCTCAAAAATTAGGAAACAAGGAAAATTATATTGAAAAGTAGAAACTCAAGGATAGTTGTAGCTACCCACAAACACCACAAACCAATCAAAAACTACATTTTTCATAGCCCAAAGCACCACAAAACAATAAGGATGGTCATGGAAGTCTTATAAATGGAGTCCTCTCTTATTTAACCACCCTTGCTCAAATCCCCCCTGCTAAAAGCACCCTTTCTCAATTTCTTGTGCTTAAATCTCCCTTACTGAAAGCTCAAAAAATGTAGATGAAAGATGAAGGATGTTTCACCAAAACATAGGCACTTTTTTTCCCATACTCTCTTTCTAACAGTGCCACCCCTAAAATTGATTTTATTAGGGCTCTTGTTACAAGTTGAAAATGACCAAGTGTTATGTTTATATCTGAGTTTTTTGTCAATACAAAACCTTGAATTTAAAATGGATGTCTTTACTCCTTCTTCATTGATGAGTGTCTAGTATCAAAACTATGATTTCTCACTAGCTATTCTATAATATAATAATTTTTTTTAATACATGACCTATTTTGTCTTCTTCTGGAATATGAAAGATATCTCATATGAAATATATTGTATTTTTTGAACATCCAAATATCTTCATATCTGTTAAACATACCCAAGTGAGAAGGAAAGTTCTTTCCTGTCCTTCTTGTCTTATTGCTTTGGGATTGTGCAATGTACTACATGTACTATGACATCCAAAAATTATAGATGGATCCAAGTAAATAGTTTTTTCATGTATTCAATTCAATTCTTTACTTTTTATGGTTATAATGCAACCTCTATAATATAATGGAGCAGTGTTCCATGAATATTATTGTATTATTGTTTTTTTACCCCATGATACAACATGAATTGAAAGTTGACAAAGTTATAGGCATGCAGGGCCATAACTTTGTCAATTTTCAAGTCATGTTGTATCATGGGGTAAACAAAAAAATATTTATCATGCTCCTCCTTGCCATTCTCTAAGTTGCAGACCCTTTCCTATGAAAATGGCCATCCTTCCTCGATCCCATTAGCTCTAGACCAACAAAATCCTGAATTAGTTTCAAAAAATATATTAACAGTTGTCTTAGATAATAGAGTGAGACAAACTAATTCTAATTCAACAAAATGACTTCCATGAGAGGAGATAAAGATGATATAATAACACCCAAATAAAGCTACACAATAAAATACAATAATTATTAATAACATGTGTTTCCTCCAAAGAGTCCTCACATTCAAATCCAAAGGGGTGTATAGCATGTACACCTCGAAAGACTTTAGCAGTCAAATCACTGCATGGAGGGGTGTCTTTGTGACTTGCCCCACAAGCAAGAGGGTCTCATGCACTAGTTTGTTGTCTGGGTTACCGATGACCTTCAAATTAAATTATTATGTAGAGATTGAGTGGGCCTAATGGTTAAGAGCACGTGCTTCCTCCTAAGCAGTTACAAGTTCAAATCCAGAGGGGGGTAGAGTATGTGCACCTTCATAAACTTTTTCAGTCAAACCTGTGTGGAGACATGTCCATTGTCCCACAAACAAGGGGGTGTTATACACAAATTTGGAGTTTGGCTTAGTTGTGGCCTTAAAATTAGATTACTATTATTTACTAGCCATGTGTTTAAGAAACATGATATATTCATGCGGGTTGAACACCCTAAGAAAAACACTTTCCCACATAGTTCAAAGATTAGTACAATAGTTTTTATGTACTCAAAATATGCAAAGAGGGAAAGAGACCATGGCTCCAGCCAACATTTCCACTTGAGGTAATATGTTAATGAAAAGAAAGATATATTTAAATGAATATATCTCACAATTGACCCTCAACAAATGAGCCTCCACGCACTTTAAATAGATATCATGGATCAATTGGGTCCTAAGGTAAGGATCAAGTATGGCTACTACCATGGAGAAGATGAATTGGGATCACTATATGTTTAAAACTTGATAATGGATGTTGGCTTAGTTACAAGAGCATGTCAAAGAAACACATTTTAACTAAAGATAGATTACACCAAGTTGATCTTATCGGAATTCTAAGTCTCCAAATATCTTAACAGTCTCCCTTAAAGACAACTTGGGATATGATTGAAGGATTTTCAATGGTGACATAATAGGAGAAAGATGGAGGCATTAGAGTCCATCCTCCACCCCTAATTAATGACAAATTTCTTACATTAATTCACCATCAATTTTCTAAATTGGTCGAGGATCTCCATACATGACTTTTCCAGTTAATTGGTTTGTTTTCATGGCACACATTGAGTTGCACCAGTGACATTATCATTATATCCACTCATCACATGTCCTATGTATGCCTTCATGTCTCTTCCCTTCCTATCCCTTCCATCCAAATGTAATTCCTTGAAAATAGAAAGCCAGGTGGAAGTTGGGAAATGCCTTCTCCTCCCATGTTAAATGAATGAACACATGCATATTGAAAAATATACAGAAAGATAAATACACATCCATAATGACTCAAACAAATAGAGAGCTAGAGTGACTCACACAAACAAATAAACTACCATAGCCATGCATACTAACATATAGACATAACCAAGGGATGGGAGTCACTTCCATATACACAAATTAACAAGAACAGAACTCAACATGATTGTGAACTAAGAGATGGCAGCCATTTCCATATACACAAATTAACAACAACATAATTCAACATGAGTGTGAGAATCACTGAACATGGTAGAGAAGATGGGAATGCAATTAAGCATTCAAATCATTCAAGTTTGAATATGAGTTTAAAGAAAGATACTTAATTTGTAACTTTTGTGACATTACAAAATTTATGACTCTAAAGAATAAATTCAAGAAAGATTTGCTTTCTTCAACATTATTTCTTGCAACTATTCTAATTATGACTCACAAGATGGGATTCTAGTCATTATATTAGGTGGTACACAATAATACATAAATTGTCTATATAGAGACACCAATATGTAGCATTCGAGCTTCAAAATACAAAGGAAGAGCTTACAGAACTAAAAATACATCTCATTGCAACATAATATGGAAAATCATAGGCTATATTGGAGATGGACAGAAAAATGTGTCCCATAAAGGAATTAACATTAAATTTGGAGAGTGATAACACTTTAAAAGGGAAACTAGTAGTTGAATTTGAATTTGTAAGGTGAGGAGTTGTGGAGAAGGACAATATTGATTTGGATGAAGAAAATATCATTACGAAGACAAAACTAGAGGTTGAAAAGGAAAGAAGTGCATCAGTAATCTTAGAAATAGAAGCTTAAAAATAGGAGGTTGAGCATGATATTTTAGAATGCCTATGTTTAGTTGAATTAAGGGACATTTCTCTTGAAAATGAAATCGATGAATTCACAACTTCTAAAGAGGTGAAAAAACAAAATGGATGCACTAACCATAGAATTTATGACTACAAATAATTTCTTGGATATAACTCAGACCTTATATGTGGAAACAAAAGAAAAGAAACATGTTGTAGCTATGGAAAAAGATTGAGATTCTAAGGAGAGGGGGAAAGAAATAAAGCATGTCAACCAAGAACTAATTAGACTAAATCACAAAGTAGTTCTTGTTAAGGATCTGATGTTAAAGCTCGACGCCTCATACTCTTTATTGTAGAGCTTGAAACTAGAAATAGTAGTTGTTAAAGAGTTAGAACTTAAACAAGAGTAGAGATGCATGCAGTTGAAAATGCCCTTGTGATGCAGGAAAATTCTATGTGCAGACACAAATAATTCCTCTAGCCCAAGAGAGCAGTTCTAGTCACAAACAGACAATATATGCAAGATTTCCTTAATTTGGAATCAATAAATAAGGTATGCCTCTTAGAATGCTATTCCTCTTGGTGATGATCTTGCTTCCTCACTCCACCTATCTTTCATTTCCTTCCTTCGTACACCTAAAACAAGCAAACAACAACAAACAACACGCATAATAGCATAAAATATTGTATTCAGCCTACTTAACAAGTCAACAAACATTAAGCCATGGATATGTAAAATGAAACTTCATGTAGGAAATCAATCGATAGATTCATTTATATAAATAAAAAAATTATTAGAACTGATGCCTTGACATTGTTGCTCTCCTCTGATATATACGGGTTCCCACACTTCTACTAGCACTTCATGGACAACCCCAACAATAGAGGTTTTAAGATATGTTTCCCTTTAGTCTCAAATCACACCAAAACACACTATTCTCCTTCAAACATGCACTAGAATAATTTAGACTATAAATGTCTTCTAATTATTCTAACTCCAAAGTAAAATTGGCATTTGATTGGTAAAAAGAAAGGTTTATATGGCTTGGATGGATCGGATATGGTTCGTCTTCTCATTGGAGAAGCCCTCTTGGATTAGTCCCATCCTAATAGGGGAAAGGAGCCCAAACTAACCTACTCGACTCCATCCAGCCCAACCATTTCTAGCACTAGAAGCTTTAGCTCGGTATTTAAAACACTTTCCAAAAGAGGATTCACGCGACTGAGAAAGGGCTCAGTCGATCTGATTGGCACTAGGGATAGTTGTAATCCTAGCATATGTGTGAGGAGGAAACATATCATTAGCATTGGTCTTGTAAATTGGGGTAAACATAAGATTTTTGGGAAATGATGCAAAAAGGAATTTTTTTTCTCATGAAGAGGAACACAATGGGAGTTTCTTCATGATGGGAAAGCACGTAGGGTTCACTGTAGAGGTCCTCGAGGATCATAGAATAGGGAGTATAGGGACAATGACAAAATGTTGTGTAATAGATGCCCCCTAAAGCATGAAGGCTGCACTAGAGTGACGAGTGAAATTCTTTACGAGTGCATGCAGGGAATCAGAGTCCGTCATCGGAGAACCTACAAGAAAGAAGAGATACATATACATCAATAAAACTCTAAATAATAATACATGAATCATGGTATTGATGCAAGCATCTAAAGAATGATCATGTAAATGGATCCAAGGCATGGGAATAGCCATCCAACGGAAAGAATCATCAAAAAACGAGGGTATGGTCGCAGTCATTCAGTAATGAGAAGGATCACATATAACAAGTCATGGTATGGTTGCAACCATCCATCTAAAAGAGACATGGATATCAACATGACCATGTCACATCACCTACCAACCTGGGCTTGTGCAATCTTAGCCCAGGGTCCTACACTCAAAACAACCAAATGAAAGTACAAATCCTAATATTCCAATGAATATGTTGAAGTCAAACATGCTAAGAAGTTTCTTTATTACTGGTAAATGATGTGAACCATTAAAAAGCATGAGAGAAACCACTAATAATGAAAATGGGTCCCAAGGTACTAGCAGCATAGTTCATGAAATGTGAATAAAGGAACTAATGTTTAACACGTGTGAAATCACTAGATCGAAATCTGATGACATGAAATTGTCATCAAGTGCGAAGAACTTGCCATTAGGGCATGAAAGATCTAAGGTAGTGGAAGGGAGTCTCTTAGTCAACTTCTTTCATAATGAGTTGAAGTCAACAAGAAGTGATTGTTTCGAAGGACGGCCATGATGTATCCCACATCATTGACATGAGACAAAGGAATGAAAATAATTTCAAAGAATCAGGAGTAAGTGTAACTGCAGAGGGACTAACTCTTGAACATATAAACAAGACAATTTCACAGTTTGGCAGCTTTTGGATCGATGGGATTGGTGGTCATGATGATGTGGCATAGATCAAATGGAAGGTCATGAGAACAACCCAACCCATGAAAGTCAATGATGAAGTGAGGATACATCACACGTAAAACCTTGATTAGAGAGGCAGTCATTTCCTCTCTGTTAAGTCCTATACTTAAGTTGCCTATAAGTACCCCCCAAAAGGGTCTACCGATTAAGGCATCGTCTCAATGGAAAGATGCCCCCGTCATCAGGGTGGGAAATCATGGTTCAAATCCAGGTGCTTTATGTTCCCTTTTTACCTTGGTGGAGGTTTTTCAAGATTTCCCTCCTATTCTTGCCATTTGAGGACTGGAGGGGCTCGACTGTTAAGGCCCAACCTGACATGAAATAGAGAGTGTTGTGTTCAAGTGTGAGCTACCAACATGAATAATAATATTTCCAATTGTCCCCCACCATTTTTGGCAGGTACCCCAATTATTTTTTATCACAAGCTTGAAGGTGATAGCATGTGCTTTCACTATAAGTTCATCCTTCGGACGAGTTTGACCTAGTAAGTTCAATGATCCCTAGGAAGGAGAAGCTTAGGTTCATCATGGTGATCAATCCAATGTCGTTTAATACTTTAATGAGTCTGACAAAGGTGTAACTCAGTATATTTTTCATGTTTAGAGAGCTTGAAAAAGATACAGAAAAGAAAATCGACATGGTCCCTTTTCATACATTTGTGTCTCTCGAGCTTGAAAAGGTATAAAATGATACTTGAGAGAACCACTTGACCATTTCAGTTAAGGAGTACATTTTTCGTAAATAGTTTATCCCAACCTGAAAAGGGGTAAATGTATACTAGGTAAACGATGTTGCACATCCTTTAATGAGTTCAAAATGACAAGAACTCGGAAATATTTTCGTCTTTATAAGTCGGAAAAGAGCTAAAAGAAAACCCTCCCATTTTATTTTCTTTAACGAGTCAACATGGAAAAATACTCGGTGATATTTTTATTTCAGTTTTATGAGCCAAGAGAAGAGCTGAAAAGGGAATCGTGTATCATCGTCAACAATCTGCACCTGTCGCTACAGAAGAAAGGTAAATGCATTATGTAGTTCTAAGGCAAAATAGGTAACAAACACTTTAAAAACCCTAATAATTCATAAAAAATGAATAAAAAAGGGAAAAAGTAAATATTTTTTAGCATTTACCATTATACCATTGTGTGAAGAGATTTTTACCCTTTTGTTCCCTAATTTTGCTAGAGCAGATTGCAGGAGATCAGGGAGGTCATTTTCTGAGATGTCAGCCGTATATAAGAGCCAAGACCTTAAGCTCTATTTTCATACTATTTTTACCTGCTTTTATAAAAAATTTGGATTTCGTGGGAGGGATTTGGAAAAAAAAAATTATCCCTCAGTCAGTGTGATTTCTGGGCACAGATCCGTGTCGGCTGGGGGTTAAGAAAACTGCCAATTGCACTGTCGGCGTCACTATTTTTAAAACAGTTGTGCCCATGCGATGAGTAAACACAAAATATGTTTTTTGCTCAAATTAACTGCTTGAATCCAAATTTCTCTATGAAAATATGATCATTGACTTGATTAAATGGTTTTTGCAGGAATAAAATCATTGAAAATGTTGGATTGGAAAGAACGAGAGCATGAGTATAATGGTACTCAAGAAATAGATGATCCCAATTGCTTGGAGGCTTTCAGGAACTGCGGGCTCCTCAAGTTCTTTCCCATACCATGGATGCAGGATCAACCCGAGTTTCTACGTACCTGAATAATCTTTGGGACATAAATTGGGAAATTTTAATCATTGGTGATAAAGAGCTCAAGTTGGAGACTTCAGATAGTTATTTCATCACAAGACTATCTCGGAGAGGGCAACTAGTTAACCTATATGTGGTGAGGTCAATTTGGCCAATTGTGTCCATGTTAATTTCCGAACATTTCCCAGAATCTCTCAAATTCAAAAGTGTCAAGATCGAGATCGTGACTATATGCGATCTTCTGTTGAGGGTGTTATTGTTGACCATCAACAAAGTGGTTGGGTCGTAAGCACAGCATGAGACTAACAAGTCGAATTTTTTGTATCCTATCGAGTGCATAATATGGGCTATTTTTAACTAGGTCGAATCTATGAAAATAAACATGAAACACCAGCTATCAAAAGCTAAGGCTAGGAACATGAAGTAATTTTGCTTTGGGTCTATGCTAGTGACCTTCTTCTTCGAGTGGGTTCCTCTATTCCAATACCAGCTGACTGAGGTCAATCCGTTGATGCCGCGAGACCCATGGATGGTTTGTTGGAGGAGTTGATGCCCGGGGTTACAAGCCCAGGATTATAAGCCTACCTTATTCTCACCGCTACAATAACCACCGATCATAGTGGATGATTGGCCTTACAGTGGTACCGACTTCTGCGGGGATCCATATATGTCGCTCCAAGGGGTAGAGGACTTTAACAATGAATGTAAAAAACAAATAATTTTTTTAATATTTCGATGTTTTTATTTTTTTAAATATATGTATTCAGGAAATTTCAATTTTATGAATGCATATATTGGACCAGAATTCCCTCCCAGGATTTCCGTGATTTCCAGGTGTATTTCTCATCAGTTCGATGTCGCCCCTTCTTAGGAAGAAACTGATAATGAGGAAGAGATCACATGGAACCTCGAGGGATTGACCCATACTATCTTAGAGTATGCCAAAGTGGGTTATAATCCACGCTAGTACTAGAGACACACAGTGGGAGTACCAGACCTGATCCCCGAATGCTGAATCATGTAGTCTAAGCAGTTACATGCTACCACGATAATCACATTGATTAGTGCATGGGCCTAGAACTCCACATTTTTTTGAGGAATGCAAACCAGGAATATATAAGGCCTACGAGCCATGGATTTTTTTGAACACACATATTGTTTTTTGCGGCTTTGATGTATGAAAAACATTATTGAGACACACACACTCACACACACACACACACACATATATGCTATCTTTTCTTGCCTACTATGATACAAATTTTTTGTTTTCTATTTTTGCATGTTTCACAAATGTCTATCCAACAGATAATTAGCTAATGTATCTATTAATGTATTAATATGTATAGGAATATGATGATATGTAACGTAATCAAAATTCCTCTCCAATAGAAAAATACGTAGATACATTCTCAAGATATGAGGGTTTCAAATGGAATATTGCCCATTGCATTGGAGAACGAAAATTTGTGAATCAAGGTTGACAACCAAATCTTGGATGTGAAGAGCGATACTTTCTGACAATAATTTGATAACTGCACCATACCCAGAGATGTTATTAGTTGTTTCACCTAAAATAATACTTTGAAGATCAATCAACTCACCATGGGGGTCATAAATGGACCATGCTACGAGTGATAGGTTTCTAGTACTTCTTCAAACATAATGAGCAAAACCGATGTAAGTAGACACTAACATCTGCAAAGCAGGCAAAAACATAATAAGCGGGAAAGGTGCTTGAAAAACAACACACGAAACCACACTGCACAAAAATGAATGACACACTTTTTGTACAAAAGTAACCACACAATATGACCTAAGCATAGTACTTTTGAGATAAATCCCATTACGGGCCTTGTCTAAGGGATTTCTCTCAGAGTCAATAAGCTCATAGGCCCCTTTTCGTAACACACATTTAACAATGTAGGGCCCATGCCACATGAGTTAAAACATACATGCCTAGAGATTATCATTAGCATGATCATATAGAAGGACCAAATCGTCTTTGGAAAAAGCTCAAGGAGAAATAGACTGATCAAAAATGGAATTTTACTCATTTTTTGTGTGCTTTGATAACCAAAGTAGAAAGATTACGAGTCTCATCTAGTCATTCTAAATACAAGAGGCACTCTTCTTAAGGTGAGGTCTTGGGGAGAAGTTCAACAACTAGCATGAGGGATGGAATTTCACATTCAATCGGTAAAGTTGCTTCCAAACCATAGACTAGCTAGAATGGTCTAAATCTTGTTGCATCCTTGGTCTAGGTTTAGTAAGCCCACAGAGCAAAAAAGAGCATGAGATGCCAATTTGACTTGTTCATCCCAATAGTGTGTTGAAGCATTATAACCAAGACTTTGTTCATATCTTCAACCTGGCCATCAGCTTGAGGCTAATACGGGGTTGATCCATCGTGGTTTAATACCAACACGGAAGTTATCTTAGCCATCATGTAATCTCAGAAAATTGAGCCATGGTCGGTGAAAATGACCTCAGGCACTCTAAGCTTGTAAATAACATGACTTAATAGAAATTAAGTCGTCATTTTACCGTCTGCAGAGTATGTAAGCATTTTTTGGGCCCATTTGGTGAAATAATCCACAACAATGATAATATAGCAATTCCCTTTAGCAAAGGACGATTACATGTCATATAGTTGTTGCCCCAGTTGGAAAAAGTACAAACAATAATAACGTGGTGTAGGTGAGCGGGCGGGGCTCCCATTTTTGACTGGAAAATTTGGCACTCATGGAATTTGCAAATAGTAAGGATACAATCCTTGAAGATGGAGGGCTAGAAGTAACCAGTGTGAACTATTCTTTGAGCAGTATCATATCCAGACATAAGATTGCCACATGCCTCAGAATGGCAGCCATTTAAAACTTTCATAGCCTCCTAGAGAGTGAAGAACTGAATCGACACGAATGCAGTATAAAGCGTCTCTAATAATACGGTAAGGTTGGGAGTGATGTCGAATGCGTTGGCGATAATCCTTAGTCAACGAAGACTAGAAGGTGGATGTCTAGAGATACATGATGATATCACTAAACCATCATTTGAGGGTGCTAATCAAGAAAAGAGTCTCATCTAGAAGCTGCTTAGTGGCGACAACAGGAAGAGATGCAGAAGGAAGGGAGCAAATCAATTCTGCAAAAACCAGTGATTTCTTATATTTGGTAGTTGTGAACACCAAATCAATCTCTTGTAGGATGACAATCCATTTAGAATAATTGCCCCCCAGCAACCGATGAGTCAGGATGTAGCACATGTGGTTGCATTCAAAAATCACAGTGGTAGTTTGTAGGAGAATGTAGTGCCGAAAGCACTGAATAGCCTAGACTACGGCCAAAGCCAAATTCTCAATGTGAGCATAACATGGCTCGGTCTCATGGAGGTTTCCACTGAGGTAGTAAATAACATGTTAATTTCCTTTTCCATCATCTTGTACACCCACCATGGCAATGGTGCTAGAGGCTATAATGAGATAAAGGAGGTAATCTCGATGATAATTTGGGGAATGCAACAAGGGAGATTTAATGAGAATAGCCTTGAGGTCATCGAAAGACTTTTGGGAAATTTCATCCCAATCAAAGGGTGTTCCTTGCTTGAGCAACCAGGTGAACCCTCAATCCAGCTCAACATAATTTGGTACAAAACGACAGAGGAACTTTTCTTTTCCCTGCATACTCTGCAGTTGGTGCAACAAACATGGAGGGTGTAAATTAACTATGGCCTCGACTTTAAGAAGATCAAGGATAGTTCCTACCTTAGAGACAATAATGCAATGAAGTTCTCTAAATTTGATGCAGAAGACACACTTATGTCAGTTGAGCCAAATGTTGTAGTGTTGACAAGGAAGAAAAAATTGTTGGAGGTGATCAGGGTGATCATGGCGCTGACAAGAATGAGCGAGAAGGTCATCCAAGTAAGGATGAATGATTTTGTGGATGTCATGGAATGCATAAGATATCACTCTCTGAAATGTAGCCCTAGAATTTTTAAGGCCAGAGGGAAGCTTTTTGTACGTGAAAGTAACTGATAGAAAGATGAAGCTATCTTACCTTGATTAGCCAATGTAATGTTAATCTGGTTGCAGCCAAAAAAGCTATCTATGAAAGAAATTAATTCATTCCTAGCACATTCATCAATGATTTGATCAATAAAATGAGTGGGGTAGTTATCCTTTGGATAGACATGATTGAGATCATGGTAATCAATGCAAAGATGGATTGTACCTTGCTTCTTTGTCACTAGTACAAGATTCGACACCCAATCTGTAAGAGGGATTAGACAAATGAATCTAGCTTTGAGAAGTCCCTCAACTTCACCCATAATGGCAGTCACTTTTCTAGGGTGCACTGGGTAGAGCTATTGGAAATCAGGCTTCGCATGAGGATAAGTTGATATTTCATGCATGAATATACTTGGGTAAATACCGGGCATTTCTTCATATGACCATGCAAAAACATCTTGGAACTTTTGGAACAGACGAGTATAGAGTTTTATCTCTTCTCAAGAACAAGTTACCCTGATATGGATATTTGCAATGACATCAGGCTTGATAGAAATATTAACTCGCATTGTCTAGGTAATGTTACCCATGTTCCCTTCCAACCAAACTTCAAGATTCATGATCAGTTTCTGAAGTGGTAGGGAAGGAAACTAAGAATATAACTCCTTAGTACAAGCAAGAACGAGGAATGATGATGAGTATCATTCCATGATACTTCTTCTAGAGACATTAATTCCCATAATATTCTTGTTAGAAAGAAAATTCCCATCTAAGGGATTGGAATAATCCGAAGCCTCAAGCCATATGGATTGAGAATATAAATGAAGATAGTTTTTCAAAATAAGATAATCAGAGAACACCAAAGGTGAAGCTGAAACAATTTCCACGTAATTAATTTCAGTAGGAATTAAAGGAATTAACTCACCCCATGTGTTAACAAGATCCAGAGAGGGAATGAACCAAGGATCGGACTTGACTGAAATCATGTTAACAGAGGCAACATGAGGAGGTGGGAGGGGGAAGATACCCATCAGAGTAGGATATTTAAAGAGTCTTGTCCCCACACACTCATAAGGAGCACCCATGTTCTTGACATATGGAACATTGTCATCCGAGGAGGAATAGGTAAAGAAGGACAGTTGGTCAATTGTGGCTATTTTCCCTTGATGGTGAAAATGAATCACGTGGAACAAGGAAAAGGCTATAGCATGCATGGCATGGATCCAACTTCATCCAAGTAGAAGAATATAATTGAGATTAGCGTGAACAATCTCTACCTTGACGTGCACTGTCTTTCCCTCCAATGTAATGCCAAGGTTGGGTAAGACACCGAATGGTCATGAATCATGCCTGTCAAAAGCTTCCAAAGTGTTAGGGGACTGGTTCAATGTAGGAGAACCAATTTCCATCCAAAAAGCAACTGACATGATGCAAG
Organism: Pinus taeda; assembly: GCA_000404065.3. Taxonomy (NCBI): domain Eukaryota; kingdom Viridiplantae; phylum Streptophyta; class Pinopsida; order Pinales; family Pinaceae; genus Pinus; species Pinus taeda. The sequence goes on along the minus strand of APFE030441259.1, from coordinate 10,840 downwards.
TGGAATCACATTCATCGATGACGGTTCTTTGAATGATTTTCTCATTTATGATGACATGAATGAGAAAATCAATCTGATGAGGAAGACGGAGAATGCGGTTTTCTATATCAAAACATATAAGACTTGAATCAGCATGATCAATACCCCCAATAGCTGACAATTATGATTTCCATTGAGATGGAAAAATTTGAAGTACCTCGAGGGAAAACATAGCCAATGGCATCTGAGCCAAATCCTCAACAATATTATAGTGCTGAGTATCATGAACGTTGAGATTGTACAAGGACTTTCGCAGCACTCATCGAGAAGGTGGTTGAAGGATAGAATCAGGGTTAGGTCGCTCTATATGAAGAGGACCGAAACTTGACAAGGCAGAAGAAGAAGGGGCAAATTCTTTTTCTTTGCCTGCTATCGGGGTAGGAGTTTGATAATATTTTCATCTAGTAGCCAGATTGATGGGCATACTCATCATAAACACTTGTGAGCCTAAGGAAGAAAATGATTGAGGCTGGTCTACCATTTGGGTTTACTGGGATGGAAATGGCTCTTTTAGGATAACTGGGGTCCCTTTAAGCAAATGACTAAATTTGGATCATCTTTGAAAATCCTTAGTATATTGATCATCCTCACAAATTAGGCACAAACACGTAGGCTACCATTGGGAAGCATCACCAGCAAACAACTTAGGAAGACCCTGTTTTGGGACATTAGAATTATCTCTACCTATTCCTTTATTCTTAACTTTCAAGGCTTTGTCTGTTGTAGTAGACTGATTAGCGTGGACCTCTAAGGTTTTACCAGGGCTAGGTGGATTCAGGGAGGGACTATTGGAAGCATTATTTGAGGCTGACTTGTATTTGGAAGATGATGTTGTAGGGCCCTGGGACACTGACCCAATTACTCCAACAACAAGAGTTGTAGCCTGTTACTTTGATGTCATTAGATTGGATGATGGTCTCGGAGCATCTGGTAATAACTCATACAAAGTGTTGTACTAAGTTTAAACAAGACCTAAGTGTTGGGCATGAGAAATGGATTTCGAATGATTTGGTGAACCATTTAGTCAATAATTGATTAGAAGTCTCAAATTTGATCAGGTGACGCCTCTGTTTGCATTCATGGAGATCATCGAAGATTTGGGTCACAATATTTTGCTTCATTGATGTAAGAAAATAGCTACCAGTTTCATAGTGAATTGGCAATTGTAAATGCGTGATGAAATCCATGGTAAATAGTTGAATTCATAATAAGTACTTCGAGGGAGCTCGATGTGCCACTTGGCTATTCTGCCTATGAGAGTTCATTGGAAAAGATGGAGAGGGATAAAATCATCCACGTAGGAATTTTAAGAGCACTAGAGGTGATATGTCATCACATGGGCTTGAGTATCTTCTTTCACTTTCCCATTGAACTTTCGATAATCACTCAGTATATTGGATGGGAACGGAGGCTAGTATGAAAAATTAAGAATTTGATCATTCGTGAGTCGAGACACGTCTCGCAACTCTAGTGTAGAATGACAACTGAGTATTAAAAGGCATTGGAGGTCTATAAGTGGGTCCAACGAGAGGAGCCCATCACTGCGGGGAAGGATTTTTTCGCCATAGTGGAGGGTTTTGTTTGAATGGCATTTGATTTTTCCCCCTTTGTATGTTACCTTGTTCATAGGGAGGATTTTGACCTTGAAAGCCTTGAAATTACCCAAAAATAGTGTAGAGTCCAAGGACTATCTTACCTTGACACTCTTTTTGCATATACTTCTTCCCATTTTCCTATACTTATCACCTAAATAATGTAATAGAAACAAGGTTTTGTTAATGGTAAGAGCTTACATGTCTTCTTCTTTATATTTTCCTATATACCTTATTGTTTTGTTAAAGTATGCATTTGGCTATGGAATTGGCCTATTTCTGTAGCTAATCTAGATTTTTGTATTTGCCTCCATTATTGAGAGGGTTTAGAATCTCCAGCTTAATGAAGAATGATATAGATGGATGAGGAATAATCCCGTCATGGATTCCTTCCTATTCCCTTGAACCAATTCATCAAGATCGCATTATAACACGGTCAACCCCAAAGTCAATTGCAAGAATAACACTGAGACAAAGTCTGAATTTTCATGAAATCTTATAGATTTTCTTTTCTGAATAGAAAATTGATTATTTAGGGATATATTTTTATCAAAATAAAGATATGTTGGCTTGAAACTCTCGTACTTGAATGCCAAGAAGTATTATAAAAGATATGTCCACTCTGTGTTTTGGGTGTGTGCCAATTTACGTAATTTCTAATAACAATTTGTTAAGACTTGTTTGTAAGTAATAGACTTGGTTTTATGTTTACTCTATGCTACGTTAATTGGAGGTTGTGGAATGACTCTTGGAGGGCCCCTATGACCAGTACAGGTCTTTAACCAATTACACATAGATTTCTTTAATTACTTAATCGTAGATGCTCTATTTGTGTGTTGAAATGTAGTATGACGAATTCAGCATTGAATCATTGTATGCACAAGCAATTTCCTTTTCTTTCTTGCTAGCTTAACTCTATCATTTTATTAGCTTTTTATCTAGTACATTGTGCTCATTTTCTTCTTCTTTTTGCTTAGTGTGGTTCAACTGTTTTATTTCATAGCATAGTTGCTTTTGAGAATGTTTTGTTTGGATGAAGTTGAATAACTAAAATAGTTAGAGTCTTTTCCTTGGAAATCAAATTCAAACATGATTCATTTACAAATTGATGGAATAGATCTCCCCTACACATAGTAATTTATATTTGGCTGCAACATAAACATTCAATGTAAAAATATGATGTAGTCTAACAAAATTAAAGTCTAGAATCACTCTCATACCATCCATAAATTGGTTCAATGGAGAATAATTCATGAGGAAACGAGCTAAGAAATTTAGGGATCAATACACTACTATAATCAACAATACCATCTCCACAATAATTCTAGGTTTAGACTCTAATAGGAACATAATGGCATAAAATAACTTCTAGCACATATACAACACTTGAGCTTCATCAATATACCTACCCTGGTCGATAATTTATGATTGATAATTTAAGGACATTAAATTGTCCAAACATGTAGGCTGTTGATAAGAAACATACCTGTTAAAAGGTTATTGAGCCTATTGACCTTGGACTTAGGGGTTTTGCACCTAATGTCCATGCACATATGGGTTTTGAACCTGTTGGCCCTGGACATAAGGATTTTGGACTTGTTGTCCTTGGATAAGAGGAATTTGAACCTGTTGCCCTGAGACATGAGGATTTTGGGCCTGCTACTATAGGACTTGACTCTAACCTTTTCCTTGCAAAGGTTGACCCTATTGATATGTAAATAAGGGTTGTTGTTGCCTAGGTTAGTCTTGATGTTGCAAGGGTTAACCTTGTTGCTGCAAAAGTTGTATGTGCAACTGCAGAGGTTGTCCTTGCTATTGTAAAAGGGTACTTGGACAGTTCTCAGATTGAAACCTTGAAAATTTCTGAATTGTATTTGGCCTAGCCATCAGGAATAGTGGTCCAACCATGCTAAACGTACTATCCAAGCTGAAGGACGTAAGGTGGATTTACCATTCCTTGGGAACCATATGGAACATAAGGAGTTTGGTACTATACCCGAGCCTCATAAGGCTATAATTTGATACCGGAAATTTCTTGACCTAGATGGACCAATGAGATTTTGGACCTGTTGGTACTAAAAACTTCTTGATCTAGCAAGACCAACAGGGCTTTGAATAGTAACAGAAGAAGGTTGGTTCGCCCCAACCATGTGAGCATGTGAGCTACTCATAGTAGTTGTGCTTGAAACCATATATACATTCGAATTCTGAACCCCGGGTGGTGGCACAACCTGTGCACTTACTAGAGGAACCAAAGGACTGACAGAGGTAGGAATTGAGACCATCGGTTGCATCGGACAAGTCACTTGGACTAACGAAAGAAGAGGGTTTGGAACAGTGGGCTGCATTGGGACTGAAGTAACTGTAGAAATCAACATCTATTGGGCAGTTGGAATCCAAATTATATGACCTATGATAAGCATAGCACTAGATGCCTAGACATAATTATGATAAATGGAAGAGGCACATAATTATGATAAATGGAAGAGGCACTAGGTGTACCTGAGACCAACTATGCTATAGTCACATAATTAGGAGGTAAGCCATAATAAACAATAGGGAATTCCTCCCATGTAGGGGAAACCTTCAGGAGGAAATTGATCATCTTCCCCTTCGATAGTGTGTGGAATGGAAACCTCTGAGTTACCCAGAGAGGAGAGTGGAAATTCGCCTTCAGGTTCCATGGGTGGAAACAAGTGACGAAAAATGAACGAATATGTTTGAGGGGATAATTCCAAAGGAATACTTGGCTGATCGTATGGACTTTATGGATGTTGCAGTGACATCACAATAGGGTTGAACAAAGGATTCAGAGGATAAACAACTAGTCCAATTTGATCATCAGGAGTCGGCTGACTCTCAGGTATCTAGATACGGTAATCCAGAGATTCCATGCCAATATTAGAAAGTGACCTAGTATTGGAGGGAGGTGGAGGATGAGAAGAGAAATTTTGAATGCTCATAACAATTCCAAGGTCAACACCTTGGCCCTCAAGTGACTACAATAATTTAGGAAATGGCTCCTTAGGCAACATTTCAAACGAAGGAGAAGAAGATGAACTAGGTGAATCGAATGGTTTAACCAAGATGGCTTTGCCTCAAAAAATAGGAAAAGAGAGATAAATTCCAAGGATTTGAATGTACTTTAAAAGGAATACTAATTATTTTGTCTAGAAAAGACTAACAAGGATGTTACAAGATCGTGGGCAACAATTTTTTAAGGCGCATAAGCCAACTGGTGCTCTTTCATGTTTTGAGAGTCGAGAAAGAGGCAAAGATGACTCTCTCACTTTTGATTTGAAGCAAACTCGAAAAGACAAGTGCTCATACGATATTTTAAGGTTAAAGAGTAAAAACGATCAAACGACTACTCAGGATGATCTGGTTAAAAAGGATTATTAGGTAACCGTGAACTACAAAATACCTCCCGGTGAACCAAGAAGTAAAGGCAGACGATCTTCCTGAATGTTGTGTTCAGTGTATCACATTTACAAGGTAGCATACTCAGATTCATATGCATAAGGGATTGTAGCCTAGTGGGGTCTCCATTTATATACTTGATGGTATGGGGAGCATAAGTCCATGCTAGTGATATCTAGTGTTGAAGCGAATGGCAGCTGCTAGGTTTAAAGACGTCAAAAAACGTCTCTAGCCTAGACTTTATAGATGTGATCGTTAGGTTTCAAACACACCTTAGGCTAATTGAGTTCATTTTAAAGCTTATCTTGAATTATGTCTCGGTTTTCAAGACTTAGCGAGGTGACTTGAAAAATCCTATATGCAGCTAAATGAGACAAGAATCTTTCAATTCGATGAATTGTTTACACTAGAGATGGTAGAAAACAAAATAAAATGAAAAAAACCAAACAACTCAAAGAAAATGATTTTTTCACTACTTTACTTTTCGAAAACAAAATAATGAAATAACTCTTCCCAGTTCCTATTTTCCCAACAAGTGCACTTCAAGGAATCCTTTCAAAGGTAAAGAGAATTCTTTTTCTTTTCAAATGCAAATGCAACTCTAGTCTTCAATGATGATAACTAATGTAAAACATTGATGTAACAAACTAGAATTGTGTGCTTTTCATGAAATGAAAAAAAGGATTTTTCTTTTAAAACACTTCAATGAAAAAGGTTTTGAGACAATCAATACTAAAATAGATGAAAATACACAAAAAATAAATTCTTCCAAACTAATGACACAATAAATTTACAAAAAACAAGACAAGGAACATAATATATGCTAGAAAAGAGACTTAAACAATCAAACGAAACTTTTCAAACTTGAATGATGGAGATCAAAGCAATAAGAGGACTACAAATGAAATGCAAGGAGTAAATTCATCGACAACTTGACCCACTGAGTTCACAATCAGCGCAATGGATGACAACCGAGATGTCATGGAGCCATTAACCATCCAAAGACTCAAGAAATCAAGGAAAAGAATGCAAACCAACAAGGAGATAACCAATCCAAATCAAGATTTCCAGTCAGGGAGAAATAGCCTAAAACAATCTAAGAGGTAGAAATCAGAGAGCAAGACACACTACTTGAGATTTGGGGTAAACCTTAATCTCCATCTACAGGCATCGACGTGACTGCCTAACTGACAACAAGCACCAAAAGGGCGTTGGTGTGACTGTTTTTGAGAAAATTGATCGAATCGACACAATTGTTTTAGAAAAAACTGTGTTAGCTGAGAATTCAAAGGAAAAAATAAAAACTTCGTCAAGTAAAACCAAACTTGCTACTGTAAATTTTTGAATCAAAGCAGTAAACTAGGGAAAGAAAAAAAACTAAAGGGAAATGGTGATACTAAAAAAGTTCACGCAAACCCACGAAATTACAATCAATCAAAGAGAAGTATTGGTTCCCCAGTGAAGTCGCCAATTTGTGATGCATGTAAACTCTATGTGTGGACACAAACAATTCCTCTAGCCTGAGAGAGTAGGTTTAGTCACAAACAGACAATCTACGGAAGATTTCCTTAAGCTAGATTCAGTTAAGAAGGCCTACATCTTAGAATGTTATTCTGCTTGGTGATGATCATGCTTCCTCACTCCAACTATCTTTCCTTTCCTTCCTTCGCACACTTGAAACAAGAAAACAACCACAAACAATAAATGTAATACCATACAATATTGTATTCATCCTAATTAACATGTCAAGAAACATTAAGCCATAAGGATGTAAAATGACACTTCATGTTGGAAATCAATCTATAGTGGCATTTATATAAATCGAAAATAGGTTACAAACAGTGCCTTGACATTGCTGGTCTCCTCTAACATATCTGGGTTCCCACACTTCTGCTAGCACTCCATGGACAACCCTAACAATAGGGCTTTTAAGGCCTCTTTCCTCTAGTTTCAAATCACACTGAAACAATGATCCAAACTTAAACAGGAATGCAACAAATTGCAGAGATAACCATATACACAAAGATGCAGTGGAAATAATACTTCATTTCATTAATTGAAAATACTGAAATATGCTTACAACCAGAAATGGAAATAAACTACCTAGGGCGATGGCAGCTTATCTCTGAGAAGAGATGTGTGGCTACATGCCTCTGAACTATGTTACAATGAGGCTCGAAGGCCTATTTATTGTTGAGAAACAATGGAAAAGCCCTTCACATTCCAAAACCTAACCCCGGAAGATGAAACGCCAAATTGTGGGCCCCGTTTTTGGGTAAGTTGGTACATCAACTTCCCGGGGTCGTGAATTGGTCGTCTTATCTCCGTTTGACGTGCATGATAGCCCGTTGGAAAGATCTCTCTGAGGAATACGACGGAAAAGATGATTTTTAGTAATAAAAAATCATTGGCGGTAGATTTCCCAAAAAACGTCGATTAGGGCCTAAAAACGGCTCTGGAAGTTTAGGACCCGAAAAACTGCTACAAATAGTAAATTGTGCTATAATTAAGGAAACTGAAAAAAACTACATGAAGCACTCGAGGGGATCCAAGTCGAATTAGCGGGTGGCCACCAATATCCACTTGGATCATTCCTCCCGCCTTAGGAAGCAATGGTCCCCATTGCGTTGAGTTCCTCCATGAGATGAGGGACCTTCTGCTGCACTTGGTCCCTGGTGAGCCACTTGCCCTGGTGAAGGAGTTGTCCTGCTTTGACAACTCAATATAGTTGGATATTCTACTGGCGAGTGTGCTTGATCTGTGTGTCCATGATCCGATCAGTTGCAGCTTGTTCCATGCAAGCTGGATTTAACTCTGTGGGTTTGAGTTGTTCTGCAATGTCGGACGTGTCTAGTAATGGCGGAAAGTATGGACGAAGGCGGTCGACATTGAACACCAGGTGTAGGCCAAGGAATGGGGGAATACTAAGCTCAAATGCATTGTCTCCCACAACCTTGGTAATGGTGTAAGGGCCATATTGGAGTGGTCTTAGTTTCCGATAGGCTCCGGTAAGGCGTTCCTTTTGCAAATGCAACCATACTTTGTCACCCACCTGAAACTTGTGTGGAACCCGATGTTGATCATGTCGTTGCTTGTACTTAGCATTAGATATCTCCAGAATGTCATGGAACTGCTGGCGAATATGTTGGATGTGCTCAATGAAGCTGTTTGCCTTATCTGTTTCAGACTGGACATGAGAAGAATCTACATGAGTAGCTGCAAATGGCATGGCCACATCGATGGGACATAGTGGCTAGAATCCCAAGCCCACCTGAAAAGGGTTGTGGCCAGTCGAGCTGTGGAGAGCCCCGGTTGTAGTTGTGCTGAACATAGGGAGGCTCTCGTCCCATGTGCGTG
>APFE030441252.1:38591-58348 GCA_000404065.3 Pinus taeda | reverse complement strand
AGTGACTTTCTCTCTTTTTGAAGTTTTGACATGAAGAGCAGAGGTATGGGGCTTGACAAGGAGGACAATATGGCTATTGATGGGGCCATATAAACTGCAGATAGTCATGGTGACAAATTTCAGTGTAACAAGAAGAATGTCCAAGCATGGACAAGCACCTATCCCGCAGCGGAAACATCCCTCCTATATGCGCGGTCAACGCCTGGTCAACTATGGCATGTTGGTACAAAGGCAGCAACAGCACTCAGTTACAGTCAATCCGATTTTTAGTTGTTTCCTAGTTTTTATGTGCGTAAGTTAGGATAGGAACATCTTTGCATTTTTGTAAAAGCAGCAATAGCTGCCCATGGATGAACATCCATTTTTCAAAGGATGTGAACCGTATGAATTATAAGGCCGAACCTGGTTATATGTTAGTTTACCTTTTGATACTTCAGACTTTTACGTTTTATATATACATTTCTTGTCACCTCAGAACAGAGCTTTTGATTTAATATAAGATTGCATTATAATCTCTGTGTGTTGTTTAATACTGTGATCATGGAGTAACAATCTTGGTGTGCCAAGAACGTGGACAGGCCCTGCGTGCATGGTATACCAATATTTTAATTACGTTTACATTGCATTTACATTGTTACTTTAATTACATTTTACAGTCAAGCGTTTAAATGATATTTGATATCAATTTATATGCACAGGGATTTGATTGATGCTTACATTTGTGTTTATGAATGCGCTGTTAGATGTCTATGTATGCGCTTGAACAAACCCTCATCTGGATTGTGAATCATATCCTGTAAAGGATTCGATCCAGGGTTTCTTTGTAAAGCACTGATATGGACGATTCTTATGATTTTTACTTTGCATGCTTATAATAAATATTCATGACTGTTGAGTGCCATTAAACAGGGGTTTCATGTTTGGTGTCTCTGTAAGGGGACCAAAGCCTTTAAATACAGTGATACACAGCATGTTATGGATTACATTTTAGTTGTTAATGACATATGGTTTGATGCTTAGTTAAAGATTTAATTGATAGTTTAATATTAGATCTAGTCTCAGCACTGTAATTAGGAATAATAGGCCTAGAGTAGATCCTTTATGTCTATATATTTTAGGCACACGCCTCTAAGTATACGCACCCTGGTTGATCATAAATTTAGTCCAATCTAGCACCCTAGATAGGACACTACACCATTTTCTATTGTATTTTGTGCATACATGTACCTATGATCCACCTCTCTCATCATTGATCATTATCTTCATCCTATTTTTTTGACTTACCCATAACCATGCTCTTATCTCTTCTGCATCAAACTCTAAATGAACAAAACTTTTTCACAGACTCTTGTACATGTATTTCCTATCTCTCGCAAACTTATATTTTTTAGTTTGTGTTACTAGATCAATTCCTCAATGGTCACTTCTTTCCTACACAATTTTCCTTTTGGGACTTGAAGTCTACATGATCACCTCTTCACAAAATTCAATGATTTTGTTAGGTGTGGATTGCCTCAAATCAGTGCATTTAACGATTTTTCCTATGGTAAATCTTTTCTTTATGAATGAATGTACATATTTGAGTGGTTTCGAAGTACCAAAAAACACATGGTGATTTGGTTTTTTGCTGACCACGAACCTTCAACACAAAATGGTCTTTAGATTACCATGAACTTTATGGGGATACACTTTCCCTCCTTACGCTTACATCATCATTGACTAAGGAAGATTCAATCGCATCTTTCATTTTCCCTAATCTTAGCCTCTAAATATGACCAATAAATTTTTCGTTTGATCATTAAAACATTATTCAAGGACCATTCATTAGGAATGTTAATTTCATGGATTCATTATATTTTCACACTATACCTTACTTTTACCTTTCTTTTCTTGCTTCATTTTGTCTCTACTACATCAAAATTTCTTCTTGTCCTTGTGTCATATTTCTCTATTACTTCTTTCATGTTTAAGAATTTGCATGTCATTTTCATTGTCGTATTTCTTTATATTCTACATTTTCTTTCACTTTTCTGTGGCATATTCCTTCTATTACTCCCTTCCTTTCAACTCCACTATGCTCACATTCTTCTCACTTCTACTTCAGTCCTTAATGTGCCTCTTCTTCCTTAGTAAATATTTTTCATCTTATTAGATACGTCACTTAGGTTGTATATTTCTCTGAACCTGGTCTTTTGGTATTTTAGTCCTTATTCACCTTGAACCTTATATTTGGGATTTTATCTACTCCTCATTCAAGTTTCACATTAGAGAAATTTTGAGGTCTAAAATGGGCCTTCTAAGGAATATTATAAAATATAATGGAAATAATAAAATAAGATTATATTACATTATCAAATTTTAAAGGGAAAAAAGAAAAAAGGAAAAAAATATTTTTTTCAACTCGTATTTTCAACATATTTCCCTATTCTTTTACTCAAATTTCGAGTGGGAACACTCATTGGATGTGGAATTTAATTCCTCATCCAATGAGTATCCATGTTGCATACTTTCGATGGACCCTGCTACATGAAAAATAATAAATACATGATGAAACATGATTGTAATCATGTTTTTCATGTATTTCTCATTTTTTGTATAGTATGATCCATCGATAGTATGCAACATTGGTACTCCTTGGGTGAGGAATTAAATCCTGCATCCGATGAGTGCTCCCGTGGTGGCCTGGGTGTAGGCGATATAGACAAACTCGCAAATCTGGCTACAATTTCTTCCATATCTGGCCAAATTCCTCCTTCTCCACTTATTGGCGTATCAGTCATTTATTGTTAAACTAACAGCCTCATGGGTTTTCCTCTAGAACTCCAATCCTTGTTATCACCGCAATTTACTATACAGAGCCCTTATACTCTATCGGGACTGTAATTCCAAAGGAATTACACAAAAACACTATCGGTGCTTTAATCTGACAAAACTACATTTTCAACGCAAATACACAATCGGCAGGGATTTTTCTCCAAAAGAACAAAATACACTATCGGCGCTTTTAACCACTGTCGTGGCTTTCAAACAATCTTCGTGTTAATTCTGAAGAATTACACTAACGATGCTTTAAATGGCCCTTCCATCTCCCTTTCTCCGATGCGATTATATATATTATATAATATATATATATATATATATATAATAAACATACATACATACATACATACATACATAACATACATACATACATACATACATACATACATACATACATACATACATACATACATACATATATATATATATATATTAGCGGAGATCGCGATCGATGATCCCACTATTCCAAGGGCTTGGCTCCTCCCGCTCCAAACTTGCGATGTGATACACTTGTGGACTCGATAACTTATCTGCCCTGCTCTATATTATTTCGAGTCCAGATTGTCGGGGTTTCGGACTTTGGCAGTTCCAAAGGACCTTCACACTCCACCTGTAATTATCCGATTCGATAAGGTTTGGACTTGATACGGGTATGAACTAGAATCAATAAAATTTCAAGTCCAGAACCCTGTTTCGACTAAGTAATTTCATGATTTCCTGTGTAAATCAGAGTTTTGGCCACGGAACTCTATAAAACGATTTAAGAAGCCTGCGCTCACCGATACGAAGGAAAAAATATTTTGAAAGCTTCAGCCTAAACATTAATGGGAAAATAAGGCTAATTCATCAATATTCAAACTCAGAAGAAAGTAATTGAATTGATACACGCATAAAATTATCAATTAACAAAGAACCATTAATTCAATGCACAAAGAGAGGTTTTCTCATATGATAATACTTCCGGGCACTCTCTCACTGAGAGCGTCCCGTTATTTCATTTTATAAATAATAGATAAGCCCTCCCAGTCCTTATCCATACAAAAGAATGCCTTTTACATAAAGTGCTTTAAAGCAATCATGCATAAAACTTATTATCGCTTATACATGAGCGATTATTACAGAATGCTTCTATTCTTAATTCTATCCATATCTTAAACTAGAAAAGAATGGAAATTGCTGGCTAAAGGACCCCACTCCTTTGCCTATAGATTTTTTTTCGATTTTTGGAATAAGTTTGAAGATTTTCTATCCAAGTCAAATGCTCCTACATCATACTCTTGAGGACAAAATTCTTCATGGGCTCCTGTCCATGAGTTCATCTATAGAACTGCCCAGTTTTTGTAGCATGTCTTCTGTAACCCAAGTAGCTTCAGTGTTTGGCTAATCCTTCCACTTTACCAAATACTCAAAGTACTCTTGTCCCCTTGTTTTCTTAAACACCTTATTGTCCAGAATTCTTTCTGGCTGCAAATTCTTTGTTGTGGGTAACTGTTTTACCCAATCAATCTCTTGGGTCTATTGATTTTGTGTTGTGTCATTTGTAGTTTCACCTTCATACTTGTACAAGTCTGCAACATTAAAAATTGGTGATATTCCAACATCAGTGGGCAACTCAATCTCATACACATTTGCAGAAAACTTTCTTAACGCTCTGCATGGTCCAATTTTCTTGAACTTCAATTTGTTATACTCCCTCTTCGAAAACCTCTCCTTTCTGAGATGTGCTAAAACCATATCTCCAACTTCAAAGTTCACCTCTCTTTTTCTCATGTCTACTCTGGTTTTATACCTGATATTGCTATCATGCAGCTGTTGTTTCACTTGTTCATGTATTGCTTGCATTTCTGAAGCAAAATCTTCACCTTCTACACTTATCATCTCTTCTTTTCCCAAGTTCCTTAACTCAGATACTCCTCTTGGATGCATTCCATAAACAATATGGAATGGACTCTGTCCTATACTCCTGTTAGGTGAGTCATTATATGCATATTCAGCTTGTGCTAACACTTGATCCCATTGCTTTGGATGTTCTGCAGTAAGGCTCCTTAAAATATTGCCTAAACTCTTGTTCACAACTTCAGTCTATCCATCAGTTTGTGGATGATAGGCAGAAATGAAACTTAATTTAGTTCCCAATTTCCTCCATAATGTCCTCCAGAAGTGTCCAACAAATTTTGAATCCTTATCTGAGACAATACTTTTAGGCAATCCATGCAATCTTACAACCTCCTTAGAAAACAAATTAGCAATGTGAGAAGCATCACTAGTCTTATAACATGGAATAAAGTGTGTCATTTTTTAAAATCTGTCCACTACAACAAAAATTGAATCATTACCTCTTTGAGTCTTTGGTAATCCCAACACAAAATCCATACTTACCATATCCCAAGGCCTATCTAGAATTGGTAATGGAACATATAAACCTGTGTTTTGGCTTCTTCCCTTTGCATATTGACAGATTTTACAAGTTCTCACATACTTTTCCACTTTAGATTTCATTTTCAACCAGAAATAAAATCTTTTCAACTGTTCAAAAGCCTTCTTTATGCCAAAATGTCTTGCAAGTTCTCCACTATGTTTTTCTTTGATTAAATTCTCCCTCATTGAACAGTTTTGTATGCACAACTGATTTTTCTTAAATAACAATCCATCTTGTAATAAGTAATCCAACCATCTACTCCTATCCATCAAAACAAGACTTTTACAAGCTTCAAATGCCTCTTTAAAATCTGGATCTATTTCATACAATTCTTTAAGAAAATCAAAACCCAACACTTGGATTTGACTCTCTTGAAATAATACACTTCTCCTACTTAAGGCATCTACAACTTTGTTTTATTGATCGTTTATATGCTTCAAAAAAAAATGGAAACCTTGAAGATACTCTACCCATTTGGCATGTCTCTAGCTAAGCTTTGGCTGCTGCATAATATACTGTAGTGCATGGTTATCTGAATAAAGTATGAACTCCTTTCACATTAGATAATGCCTCCATTTCTTTAATGACTGCACAACTGCATAGAACTCCTTATCATAAGAAGAATACTTATTTTTGGAATCATTTAGCTTTTCAATAAAATAGGCTATAGGTTTGTATTCCTGACTTAAAACACCTCCAATTGCTTCTCCGCTGTCATCACACTTCACTTGGAAAGGCTTGCTAAAATCAAGTAGAACCAAAATAGGATTTTCAATGATTTTCTTCTTTAACAGCTGAAAATTCCTTTCTGCTTCAGTAGTCCATCTAAATGGTTGTTTGTCCTTCTTTATGGTCTCAATAATAGGTGCATTTATCTTACTAAAATTCTTGATGAATGTTCTATAAAAGCTAGCAATACCATGAAAACTTCTTACCTCAAAAACACTCTTGGGTGAAGGCCACTCCATGATTGCCTTGATCTTCCCCGAATCCATCTTCATCCCTTAGCAGAAATAACAAAACCCAAGTACACTAGTTCTTCTTTCATGAATGAACACTTCTTCCAATTCAGCAATAATTTCTCCTGCTACAGCCTTTGTAAGACATAATTCAGATGTCTCACGTGCTCCTCCTTAAACCTGTTGTAACTAATATATCGTCTAAATATACTATTACAAATTTACCAATAAAATATTTAAAAGCTTCATTCATGAGTCTATAAACGTACTTGGTGCATTTGACAACCCAAAAGACATTACTCTCCATTCATACAATTCCTCATTTGTCTTAAAAGTGGTTTTCCACTCATCCCCTTCTCTTATCCTTATCTGATGATACCCACTTTTAAGATCCTGTTTTGAAAAATACTTTGCTCCAATCAAGCAATCCATTAAATCTTCAATTCTAGGCAAAGGAAATCTATACTTGATTGTGATTTTATTGATGGCTCTAGAATCTGTACACATTCTCCTGCCTCCATCTTTCTTTGGACTCAGCGTTGTTGGTACTGCGTAAGGACTCAAGCTTTCTCTGATCAGCCTTTGTCAAGCAATTATTGCACCTGCTTCCTAACCTCTTCATTTTCCTTAGGAGTCATTCTGTAAGATTCTTTTTTAGGTAGAATTTCTCCAAGAATCAAATCTATATGATGGCTAATTCTTCTAATGGGTGGAAACTCATTAGGAAAATATCAACAATAATATCACAATATTTCTCCAGCATTTCTTGAATTTCAATGGGTAAATCAAAAATTTTAGCAGAAGTCATTATGACCTTAGGCTTGCAAATTACAACAAAATTTACCTCATTCTCTTCAATTTGCTTCAAGTATTCCTTTCCTCCTAGTAACAGATTTTTTCGATCAGACTTCTTTCCTGGTACATCTTCTTCTTGCAGAGGCAGCAACGTATGATTGACACCATCCTTTCCAAACTTATAGGTGTTTCTTTTTCCATCATGCATGGCTCCTCTGTCATATTGCCAAGGTCTTCCAAGCAATATGTGACACACATCCATTGGCATCACATCACATACAATTTTATCTTTATGCTTGCCCACTTGAAATTCCACTTCAAACTGTTCATTTACTAACAGTTGATGTCCCTTTTGTAGCCATGACACCTTGTAAGGTGTTGGATGTTTCATTGTCTTTAGCTTCAATTTCTCCACCACTTCTGTAGAGAGCAAATTATTAGTGCTGCCACTATCAATGATCATTTGGCAAAATTTCCCTTGGACTTTACACACTATCCTGAATAAAGTCTTTCTTTGTGATGGTTCAAATACCTCCTTTGCTGGCTCGAGTAAAACTTTATTAACTACCAAAGATTCTCCTCTCTCTGGTATATTTTCTTCTTCTGTCACTGTTGTTGCTGTTGCTTCTCCCTCGGGTTGAGAAACAATGGCATTCCTCGGATTTGTTTTTGCATTCTCTAGGCACTCAAAAGCTTTGTGTCCCATCTTGTTACATTCGTAACATCTTATTTCTCTCCCTCTTCCTCTGCCTCCTCTTCCTCTAGAAAAACTCCCTATGCCTCTTGCATCACCTCCTGTGGGTGCATGTTGGGTTGAGTTTCTGCTAGTTCCGTATTTAGGTGTTGTATATCTCCCTCTACCATCTTGACTTCCCCTTGCTCGGAAAGTACCTCTCCCTCTGGCAGACTGCTTCCTCATGAGTTTTTCTTCAACTTTCAATGCTATCTGATAAGCTTCCTCTATTGTTTCCTTATCTCATCCTAAATTTCCATCCTAAGGCCATTCACATATTTAACCACCTTCTCATCTATATCCTGGGCTTCTCCAGCTCTTATGATTACCTTGTATAATTCCTTTGTTTATTCTTTCACTGTCATAGATCTGTGTCTAATATTTTTCATCTGTTTGAACAAAGTTTGTTGATAATTACTTGGTAAAAACTTACCTCTTAGCTTTGCTACCATTCTTCTCCAATTTTGTATAGTTTTCTCGCCAAGTCTCTTTCTTTCTACCTACACACCATCCCACCAAAGCGTTGCATAGCCTTTTAACTTGGTTACAACAAACTTTACTTTCTTCTCATCTTTTGTTTCTTCATAATCGAAGAATTTCTCCAAGCCATTAATCTAGTCTACAATTCTTCTAGATTCAGTCCTCCTTCACATATTGAAACCTCAGTCTTTGGCCTAGCTATGGATCTCAACACTGACTGGAAGAATCTCATCTCAGGGGTAACTGCTACAGCTTCCTCCTCTACAACTTCAACCTCAGGTTCACTAACATCTCCATCATCTATGTTTTTGCCTATTGTTAATGCATCCAATCTAGTTTGCATCTGTTGCATAGCTTCCATTACTTCAACGTTTGCAACAGGCTGTCCTCTTCCACCACGTCCTCGTCCTCTTCCAAATCTGAAAGCCATAGTAACTTTCCTTCTCCTACTTTTGAGATTCAATTCAGTGTCAGTTGGTTGCTCTGATACCACTAATGGTGGCCTGGGTGTAGGCGATATAGACAAACTCGCAAATCTGGCTACAATTTCTTCAATATCTAGCCAAATTCATCCTTCTCCACTTATTGGCATATCAGTCATTTACTGTTAAACTGACAGCCTCATGGGTTTTCCTCTACAACTCCAATCCTTGTTATCACTGCAATTTACTATACAAAGCCCTTATACTCTGTCGGGACTATAATTCCAAAGGAATTACACAAAAACACTATCGGCGCTTTAATCTAAGGAAACTGCGTTTTCAACACAAATACACAATCAGTGGGGATTTTGTTCCAAAGGAAAAAAATACACTATCAATGCTTTTAACCACTGTCATGACTTTCAAACAGTCTTCGTGTTAATTCTAAAGAATTACACTAACGAAAATTTAAATGGCCCTTCCATCTCTCTTTCTCTGATGCGATAATATATATATATATATATATATTATCGATGATCCCACTATTCCAAGGGATTGGCTCCTCCCGCTCCGAACATGCGATGCGATACACTTGCGGACCCGATAACTTATCCGCCCTACTCTATATTATTTCGGGTCCAGACTGTCACTGTTTTCGACTTCGGCGGTTCCAAAGGACCTTCTCACTCCACCTGCGACTCTCCAATGCGATAAGGCTTGGACCCGATACCGGGTATGAACCGGAATCAATAAAATTTCAAGTCCAGAACCGTGTTCTGACTAAGTAATTTCATGATTTCCTGTGTAAATCAGAGTTTTGGCCGTGGAACTCTATAAAATATTTTAAGAAACCTGCGCTTTCCGATACGAAGGAAAAACGAATTTAAAGGCTTCAGCCTAAACATTAATGGGAAAATAAGGCTAATTCATCGATATTCAAACTCAGAAGAAAGCAATTGAATTGATATACGCATACAATTATCAATTGACAAAGAACCATTAATTCAATGCACAAAGAGACGTTTTCTCAGATGATAATACTTCCGAGCACTCTCTCACTCAAAGCGTCCCGTTATTTCATTTTATAAATAATAGATAAGCCCTCTCAGTCCTTATCCATACAAAATCATACCTTTTACATAGAGTGCTTTAAAGCAATCATGCAAAAAACTTATTATCGCTTATCCATGAGCGATTATTACAGAAGGATTTTATTCTTAATTCTATCCCTATCTTAAACTAGAAAAGCATGGAAATTGCTGGCTAAAGGACCCCACTCCTTTGCCTATAGATTTTTTTGGATTTTTGGAATAAGTTTGAAGATTTTCCCTCCAAGTCAAATGCTCCTACATCATCCCGCTCGAAATTTGAGTAAACCCGTTGGGAGATAAGTTGAAAATATGTGTTGAGAAAATAGTTTTTTTTTTTTTTTTACTACAAAAATGGTGACTAATCCCTCATGGTTGACATCATCATCTTGATTCCTATTGGTTCTTATAAAGTTTATTTTGGTTGTACATTTTTGTTTTGAGGCCAATTTTTTACCTCAAAAATTTTCTAATGACTATTATTAGAGATCTTTCTCTTTGCCACCAAACTCCTCCTTGGGTTTTCTATTTACTTGAAATTTTCATTATCATATAATTATCATGGAATTCGAATCTTATTTCTTTATCAGTATTCGTTTTATTTTCATGGGTGTTTGCATGCTAAAAGTTGCAATTACACCATCATGAACATGTTCCTAGGGACATGTGCATCCCTAGGAGTGTGCAAACATTCCTAGATGTGAAGGATCATAAAGAATTGAACTACAACTAGGATGCTAACTAGGGCACAAAGTTGGCATGGCTCAAGAGTGTGAATTCATTTGAAGGAATATGTGTGCATTCCTAGGTACATGCACACATTCTTGGTGTGGTGATTTTTTATGTTTGTGCAACCAATTTTTTTAGTATTTTTTATTGTGAAACATGCTTTTGGTTGTTATTGAGCAAAATATTTATACTTGTGATAAATAAAATGCCCAGTCAATGGATTAGATCCTCTTTCACTTCTAGGTAACCATTATAACGAAATTTGTTTCATTCTTTTGTTTGTTTTTATTTTTTTGAAAACATTCTCTAAATTTGAAAAAGAAATAAATGATACCTTAAAGACAAGTACCATGTTGAATTGCAAGAGACTTGGTTACCATGGAGCATATCGACAATCCAAACTTTCCACCACCAAAATGAAACTTAGAACAACCAAATCTCATCAAAGAACAAAGAAATCATAATGCTCAAATTGATGCATCCTTGACTACTTTGAGGGTACTCATGGAAGATCTCTAAAACACAAAGGATCCCTCATAATCATCTCTTGTAAGTTCACTAAATTCAATTGTATCATCCATTTCTAATCCCTAAAACCTATTAACTAATATTTCTATTTATATGGATAGGATGTATGAATACTATAAAATTGGTCTAAATAAATACCAAATTAGAGAATTGAACATTACCAAACAAGATTTGATGTCATTTTTCGTTGACTCAAGAAGCAACCAACCTATCTAAGAAATGCATTTGTATGGACTATTGAATCTACCAACCATTTTGAGACCATTGGATGGTTGGATGGTACAAATTAGTCATAATTATTCACAATGATATAAACAGCAATTCTTTCCATACAATTCCATTTAATCATATTCTACATTACTAGGGTTTTCAAATTCCACAAAAATAGAGTTTTCAAATTGCATAATGCTAAGGTTTTGAAATTCCACTTCAACATACATTAATGGATATTTCCAATTCAAAATGCAAGATTAATATGTTGTGTCTACTTATATTGTCTAATTATTCATTCAATTTGAACTCATTATGTTGTTGTTTACAAATTCCACATTACTAGGGTTTTCAAATTGCATAATGATTTTTCCACCTTTATGCACAAGATTCATAATATGTACCTAAATGGCTCTTGGAAGTAAGATGAAACTCACTATAAAAATCAAATTCAAACTCAAGTGGGAAAACCATTTGTTCCATTGGGCTACTAACACTAGGATATAAATAGGGACACCCTCCACCTCTGAATTTATTGGTAAAAAATAGATTTATTTGAGGATCTTAAGAGCTAGGGTTTTGTTCAGTAAATATCAATGCAAAAGTTGCAAAATGGATTGGATTTTGTAAAATTCTTGCTCAAGCAATTGTGGGTAGTGTTCTCACATGGGACTTTGCCAAATATTAATGCTTGAGCTTATGAAACTTGTTTCTACTACTCACTTTGAATTTTACACCCTCCAAACAAAATCTACAATATGTCACTAAATGGCTCTTGGAGTTGAGTTGCAACTTGCCATAAAATTCAAGCCAATAATTAGATGGGGAAAAATGTTAGTTTCTTTGGATTCCTAACACCAAGTGACAACTAGGGAAACCCCCTGCTATAACTCCAAAGGTCAAAAATTGATTTATTTGAGGATATTTAGATCTATGGTTTTGTTTAGTAAAGATCAATGCAAAATTGGCACAAGGGGTTGGATTTTGAAAAATGCTCACTTAAGTGATTGTGGATAGTGTGCCCATATGGGCCTTATCCAAATACAAATTTTTGATCTTATGGAATTTTCTTATTCCACTTGATTTGGTCTTTATACCCCCCGAAACCAATTCACAATATGTCCCTAAATGAATTTTGGAAACAAATTGCAACTCTTCATAAAATTCAAACTATGACTAAAATGGGAAAACTATAAGCTCCTTTGGAGTCCTAACATTGGGTTATAGCTAGGAACACCCACCCCCCAATGAATCCATTGGTAGAAAAATAGTTTCAACGAGGATATTTAGATATAGAGTTTTTGTCAATAAATATTAGTTCAAAATTTGCACAAGGGGTTGGAATTTTGAAAAATGGTCACTTGAGAAATAGTGGGTAGTGTGCTCACATGGGCCTTATCCAAACAAAAATTCTTGAGCTTACAAAACTTGCTTCTAATTCTGGATTTAGTTTTTATACACCTATATAAAATTCATAATATGTCCCTAAATAGCTCTTGGAAGTGAGTTGCAACTCACCATAAAATTCAAACCAAGACTCGAACAGGAAAACCATTAGTTCTATCGAACTCCTCGCATTGGGTTATAGCTTGGTACATGCCCCTCCTAGGTCTCTGTAGGTCAAAAAATTATTTATTTGAGGACGTTACAACTAGGGTTTTTTAATAAATATTACTGCAAAATTTCACAAGGCATTGGATTTTGCAAAATGTTCACTTAAGAGACTGTGGGTAGTGTGATCACATAAGCCTTGTCTAAACACAAATTCTTGAGTTTAAAAAACTCATTTTTGAATGGCTCTTGGAAGTGAGTTGTAACTCACCATAAAGTTAAAACCAACACTTGAATGAGAAAATTGCTAGCTTTGCTGGAACCGTGGCACTATAGTTTTTCTTAATAATGATCAATGCAATTTTTTCACAAGGAGTTTAATTTTGCAAAATACTCTCTAGATAGGTCTTAGGTAGTGTGTTCACATGGGCCTTGGCCAAACAGAAATGATTAAGCTTACAAAATTGATTTTTTCTAATCGATTTGGTTTGTACACCTTTGGAAAAGATTCACAATATGTCCTTAAATGGATATTGGAAGTGAATTTCAATCACCATAAAATTCAATCCAAGACCCAAATTTGAAAACTATAAATTCCTTTAGACTCCTAGCACCAAGCTAGAGATAAGTACACCTCATTCTAGAACTCCATAGGCCAAAAATTGACATATTTGAGTATATTTAGGCTAGGGTTTTGTTTAGTAAAGATCAATGCAAATTTTTCACCATGGGTTGGATTTTGCAAATTGCTTGTGTGATCATGGGTAGTGTGTTCACATGGGAATTTTCCAAAAATAATTTCTAAAGCTTATGGAACTCATTTTTGTAGTTTGGTTTGGTTTTATGCCCATAAAAAAATTCAAAATGTGTCCTTCAACGGCTCTAGTAAGCGAGATGCCACTGGACATAAAATAAAAACTTGTACATATATGGGAAAAATGTCAATTTTATTGGACTCTTAACACTAGGTTATGGCTAGGGGAATGATCCCAAAAATATTTTCCTTGTGATGCATTAAAGAATTACATATTAAGCTTGCATTTATCCATGAAATTACAAGTGCATAAAAGAAGAGGAAGAGAAGAATAGCAAATCACTCATAGAAGACACTGAATTGATATCGAAGTTCATCCATGAGGGACTACGTCTCCGGGCCCTGCTCGAATTAGTGGGGAGGCCATGTTTTCATTAGATGGAAAAATAATGAGAATACATCAAAAGTCAAAATGATGACCTTATACCTCCAAAATTGAAGAGGCCCGAAAATTGTAGATCTCTGATGGAGAAACAGATAACACCGTTGAGTTCGTGGCATCGAGTAAAATTTGTTGAAAACTGACGAAGTGAGAATCTAGCCCCCTGGAGAAATTTCTCAGATCATGGTTCCGGCCCCCTCTCTGCACTTGTCATGGTTCCGCCACCTGTAATGGATCTGCCTCAAACTGCATGCGTGCTCTCCTCCTCCTCCCGCACTGAGCAAATAAGTTAATTTAAGGTTTGGAGGGTGGATCCACCAAGAAGATGGTTGTGGCGCAATGGTAATTATAACAAGTTGTTGAGGAAGGTTTGGGGGATCAAATCCTGCCCCTCACCTTTTAAACATAATATATAACAAAGTGTGTTTTTGGGAGGCAAGTCTGCCGGTTTCAGTGGCCTGCTTCCCCCAATCTCTATTGCACTGATGTGTGTTAGGCGAGGTCGAGGGGTGACGGGGTTGATAGCCTGCGCCCCCCACTATTAATGGTAACAATTAGAGCAGCCCCAAGGTGGCGGGGTCATGGCCGCCCACCCCTTAATTAATTGATTGTTCGATGGTTGAGGGAGGGTCGGCAGGGGTCATGGGTTGTCAGCCCATAATTAATATATTTTAATATTTGGATATGGGGGCGTGGCGGGGTTGGTAGCCCGCCACCCCAAAATTATAATTTTTTGTTTTATTTAACAAAACTTAGTCATTTTTAAAAATTCAAAAATTGACCGAAGGAGACAATTTAAATAGGCCACAAATTCGCCTAGAATCTGGCCTAGGTTGGTCGAAATCTGGTGGCTAGATTTTGTCCAAATTGCTGCCTCCTTAAGCCTGCCTAGTCACCCAAGTCAACCCTGAACTTTGATTTCTCCTAACTTTCACATACTAACTCGGTTTGACGAACTGTTCACATCACCACGATCACAGCGATGAGATCTTCAACATGAACCTAGCTCGAGCACAATCCAACCACTTTGATTTTTGACCCTTCCTGAGTCCTCTTGGACTTCTGCATGTGTTTGGAGCCACCTGGATCAGGGAAGCCCCCCTCATAGGATTCCATAGGTCAAAAAATGACTTATTAAGGATATTTAGAGTTATGGTTTTGTTTAGAAAAGGCCAATGCAAAGTTTTCACATAAGGGTGGATTTTGGAAAACATTTTAAATAGTATCACATATATACATTGCTTAGTTTTGTTTTTTATACCCACAAAAAATTGGTGCTAAGGACTAGAGACAAATGGGAGACGGTTCCTAAAGAAACCATCTAAGATCCTTCTTTCAAATTCGTAAAATGGTGTAATTTTTTGTAACTTCTTATTAATTGATTTATGGTTGTACATTAATAATCATATTTGAGAAACCCAGATGCGGGTGCTAGTACCACATATCCATGACAGGACAGGATAGGACGGCAGCTGGAAACATAACCAACAGGTCTCAGCGGCTTAAAGCAGGTGAGGAGCAGGCATTCAAGGCCCTATGTAATGGCGGATTGAGACCGGGAGTTATGGCGCTGAGCAGGGAAGTTAATGCGCGACAAGGACATCGTTCCTGGTTGGAGGACCTTGATCAAGGCATAAAACACATGAACCTTGACGGATTTGGCACAGAGGCGTGCTTCAGATGGCTAATTAGAGTGAGCTCCAGGGCAGCACGCAGTGCATGGGAGCCTCCCTGGGTCAGGTATCAGTATTCTGGTTCTGGTCTAGTAAGAGGGTCCAGTAAGTCTGCTTCTGCTCTTTGCAGCTTTTCACCGTGTCTCAACACTGTTGTTTTACATTCCTTTAAGTTCACTCTCTGTTTAGGGGTCTGGCACAAAAGTTTGGTGTTGCCTGTCACTGTTGGGGGTCTGAACCCAGGGCAATTTGCCTGCAATTGGCCTCCCCGCACCTACCCTCAGTGTCCAAGTTTTCTCAGCCAACAATTTCACTTGAAAATGCCTCACCAACGAGGTACCCCCAGACGCGGCAGTCATTTAGGCTCCAGGGGTGGTTCTTGCAGTAGAGGAGGTTTTGTCCCGCATTGCGTCGATCCTTTTACCTCTGTTCTGCCCCCCTCACCGCTCTCTGACAATTCTGGCCCGTCCTTGGCCCCTGTTTCGCCCACCTCCCCGCCCTTGGATAGTTCTGGCCCGTCTCTGAACAGTTCATTCCACTCCGCGTGTTTTCAGTTCAGAAGTCGGCTTAACAAGCCGCTTATTTCAGCCATAATGACAGTGCTTTTTGAGGAGGAAGAGGAGCAGGTTAGTTTGGATAATCCCTCCACGGATCCATCGCACTCCCAAGTGCCCAGTGACAGTCCTGGTAGCCCATCGGGGGCGGTTCTCAATGACTCTGAAAGGAAGAGCACGGATGGCCAGCCCCTGTCTGCTCAGGAGCCCATAATTGAATACGAGCCGGCGCGTTTCACTGGAAACATTCTCCATCTTGTTCTACCGCCAGGTAGAAGTGCGACGGATGTTGAGGACAATGTAATGGTAGAATGGGTAAATCAAACGAGTGCCAAGGATTTCGACTCTCCTCCGCAGGACTAAGTTCGCCAGGACTTCAAGTGCGCTTCAGGAAGATAAGCTTTTTGGTTATGTTAGTCTCCAGGATTTTTTTTAGTTTTAAATGGATATGCCAGCACAGCATTTTGTAATGGTCATTAGTCAAAACAACATTTTTGTAATAGTCATCAGACAGAACAATGTTTTTGTAAATGTCAGGCAGCAGGATGCTTGCAAGAGTTTTTTTGACAGAGGGCAGGTTTCTACCCCCTCAGAGGTTTAACCCTCTATGTAAATATTTTTCCTTTTTATTTTAATAGAATAGTCTTTACCAAGAAAAAAAAAATCATATTTGAGAAATAATGATAAGGAATCCATTATTATAGGGGAGGGAGGATAAGTTTAACACTCCCTATGTCCAACCCTAATGATTTATATTGAAAGTATTTGAATAGATATTGAAAAACATGGCAATTTCATGGCAATATATTTTTACAATGTGAATAACAATGTAATTTGAAAAGATAAAGATATAGTAAAATAATTTTCTATCCAATACAAATTGGGGCTTCTTAATTTTCTCAAGTGTGGTCCTAAATATATTAATATAATAAGATTAACATTGGGTACAAGTGGCACATAAAGGAGAATCATCTCGCATGCGGACAATTGGATAGTAAACTACAGAAGAGGAAGCTTTTGACTAACAAATTCTAAGACAATGCATAATCTTAGAGGAGTGTTGATCCCAAGTAGGATCATGCTTGGAGGGTATTTCACTTGTATGGAATTATGCCCTTATTATGTTAGCCTCCCTCAGCTATACTATATATACTAAAGGATAAAGGAGTTGTAAATTTTTTCATCAATGTACTTTGTTCATTTATTGTATTAGAGAAGTCTTGTATAGAGAAATACATTAGGCTTGTGAGTAAACCGTAGTAGTTGACATTAGGGTGCATGAGAAAACCATAGAATAAGAAAAGTGGAGAGAGAGAGAGATGTCTTGTATGTTTCATGTAGAGATTTCGTTTGTGTGTTTTTTAGGTGTGTTCTGTGATGCTAGGGTTTATGCTATGCATCTAAACCGTCGATAAGAACATGGAGTTGGTATGATTCATGACAATGACTATGGTGGATTTTGTTGTAATTCTAGATTTTCAAACCTAGTAGAAGGCATCGATAATGGAGCTAACACCTTGAATGATTACAAACCTTGCTTTTATGGGATGTAAGGCTAGGCAAAGATCATGGTGAGATGTAATTAAAACAAGTAATCTAACACTTTAACATCAAATAAACAAACACTTTAATTCATAGAATGTGAAGTATGAAATTTGTGTGTGTGTGTGTGTGTGTGTGTGTGTGTGTGTGTGTGTGTACACACACACAGATAAACTAAAAATTGTCTCAATTGTACAGTTTTAACAAAATGGAACAATTTGCTTAATATAAAAAACGACACCTCATTCCTAAACGTGGAATTATGTCATATGGTGACTTATATACAAAATTAACCTAATATACAAATGGCATTTCATGCCCATAAACTATCATATGGAATATGATATCGTATATAAGAAATGAGTCTCATTGGTCACTCATTAACCACTTCCATTTCACCACCATAATTTGGATCCTGGAAGTTGGTATTCCTCCTCTTACTTGAAGAAGGAGCTTGATATTTATTATTTTGTTGGATGCTTTGTTTCTCCGGGGTCTACAAAAAGAAAAAATGTTATCATTATATTTGTTCCCATAATAAATTAAACAATTAAAAAATAATACTTGATAATTAAAGCCTAGAAAATCATTGAATATGTTATAATCATTATGGATGGCTTCATCTTCCTTTGCATCCCCAACCTATTAGTAGTACCACTCTTCAATGGTCACAAGAGTCACAACATAGAATTTGAATAAAAAAATAGTAGAATCAATTCAATTCATCATAAATAAAAAAAAATCGTCAATGAATAATCTCATCTTGAATGTCTCCCCATATGATGGAGATTAAATCACAAGAGAAGTAGATAGTTGGGCAACTTGCTTAGAGGTTTTCAAATGGTCTACGAATGCAACCTTTGTGGGTGGATGGGATGGAGAAGGTGTTGGATGCAGGTGAATATAAACACACATGGATTTTACTCATGAAGGAAGTTATTCAATTGAGGTAAGATAGATCCCAGATATTGGGGCAATGTGGTGATAATTATGGAAAATCAATGGGATAATAATGGATGGTGATGAACGATGTGGAGGGGAGGAACCTACATACACATTTATAATATTCAATTAGTAAACAAAAATAAGATAATGAAATGAACATTTAAATAAAATATAATTTGACACATGATACATGAGAAGGGGAATTTATCTCCTCCCCATGTGGGTCTAGATCCTCCCCTCATATTACCACACTTAGTAAAATTATTAAACGAACATGATAATTATACTAAAATTTAAAAGAACATATATTATGGACTAAAATCTTATGAATTTTTTTGCAACTAGGGATAGTTTAAATTTTCCATGCATATCTATATGGTACACCAAATGAATAGGTGGCATCCACTGCAACATAGGTGACCGAAACTGGCATCAATGTATACATAGGGTTGGGGGCACTGTTATCAAGGTGTAACAACTACACAATATATAAATATATAGATAAACAAAACACACAATAAATATCTATCTATGTGGGTATAAAAATTAAATGCATTGAAACGTGTACTCAAAAGTAAAAATATAAGATTTCCTTTACATTTAATTGTTTTATCTCTTTTTAAAGTTGATATAAAATTATGTTACTTCATATGGACATCCAAATATTTTATTTATGGCTGAAAGTGAAACTTGGAAGTATTTTTTTAAGGATTTAATATTTTTCTCTATATATTATTGTAAGCAATTAGTCTGGTTTGAAAATGTATACGTATAGAATGTAGGAAAATTTTTAATAAAAACATGTAATTTACTATTAAAATTGGTAATTATTTGGTAAATATCATCCATTTAATCATATATGTGTTGAAAATAGACGAACTTTTAACCAATTTGGTGGATATTTATAGCTCATTTGCCAAATTTCGCCCCTAAATTTTTCCGTAAGTGAAAGTGAAGAAATTTTACCACATCTCCTCCATATTGGTGTTATAATATCAACACACAAACCCAACACAATGAGAGAAGGATTATTGATGTTTTGTAGTATTTTAATTAAAATTAGGCAAATATATATTCATTTTTATTTTTTATTATAGTTGAAATTGTTTTTTT
>APFE030441252.1:0-19281 GCA_000404065.3 Pinus taeda | reverse complement strand
AAGAACAATCCTTCTCTAAACACACATTATTCTATGAGAGATCAAGTGCTTTCCGATCTTACCTTAGGTCCAACGCTTGTTGTAGCAGTCCAGCCTTGCTGATCCAGATGAGCTCCGCCTTCACTTTAAGACCTGCATACACTAACAAAGCAAACGATTACATAACACCTGAATAATTCATAAAACAAAGCATATTCATCACATAGACCAAGGAGTACATGAAATAATTCATTAACAACAAATCATTGAGAAGAATGGACTTATTTGTATTAAGGAAACAAAAAACGAACCATTACAACCTGAGCCTTGGTGTTATGCAAGCTCCTCCCAGGGTCCAACAAGAGATTTCCCCTACTTTGACAAGCTCACCCACTCCCAATATGGCAACAAGAAAGGATGGTAATCTCTCCTCACAAGTTAACAATGGAAGTCCTAATTCCAGCAGCATTTACCCTTTGGAATGTTCAGCTTTCAACCTCCCCTCCTCTGGCCCAAGGCCTGTATTTATAGCGTTCTAGAGGAAGTTATTCAGTTCCAACATCAATGGGATACTCCCTCTTTTGGATGGGGTAGCTCCTCTCTTGATGGGATAAGTTCCTCTATCATAGGGATGCATGAACCATCTGGAGGCGCTCAATACATGTCAAACACTCTTCTAGAAGGCTCTAGAAGTGACCACAAGCAACTTTTTTAAGATGAAACTCACGCCTTTTGACCTTTACAGGGGTACGCACCCATCCTTTGGTTTACAAAGCGTATAAGTACGCAGGTACAATGAGTTTGGGATGCGTACACGCAGGCAAGGTAGAGAGAACCTGCGTACCCAGAGATAAACATGTTTTTTAGTGACTTTCTCTCTTTTTTGAAGCTTGACATGAAGAGCAGAGGTATTAGGCTTGACAAGGAGGATAATATGACTATTGATGGAGCCATATTAACTGCAGATAGTCATGGTGACAAATTTCAGTGTAACAGTATTCATGCAAATTAAACATTATACATAAAATAGATAATAATAAAAAAATCAAAATCAAAATCTACAATTTGACACAATATGTAACCTCGGAAACCCTTTCATAAGGAAACCCAAGTGGACGTGAGGCCTCTCTACTCTCTTTCTCTAGATAGAATATGGATGTGAGTCCAAATAATTAGGTTCTATGGTCCATGGGATACTACAATGCACAAATACTCTTTGTGTGATCCCTCCCTATCCGATTACTATCCTTGTCTAAATAACAAATGCATTTGAAAAGAACGAAGCCCTTTTCCTCCTAGTGGCCTGACCAACTGATCAATATTTAACTCAAAAATAAAAGAGCTCAGAATTGCTCAAAGCCTGAACAATCACATTTGCCTTGGCGATATGATCCCAACATAACTTGTTTCACTCAAAATGGGGCTCGTATGAGGAAGATATTGCATTATGTCTGCTTCGCCAAATAGAGGAATTTTTGCAAAAAAAAGGTCTCCCCACTGCACAGTCACTAGTTCATACTGCTAATGTGGCAGGTGATTAGGTAGGACAAAAGGATGGTTAATGTCGAGTAAGGACTCATTAAGTGGTGCATTGTGGTTGGTTAATGGTTTGATGATTTGGCTCGTTTTCATTGGTTGGAGGATGGACCAATGAGGAGGGGACATGTGGCAAGCCCGCAGACCACCACGTGTCCCTCCCCAAAGGTCGGACTTATCGGTGCGTACTGTAAAATGTTTATGGACAGGTCGGTGAAGTCGAACTCGCGACCTTACCATCACATTGCCCACACCTTACTGTTATACCACCATGTTGTGACTTAACATTCAATGGTCACATATTATATTTGTTATGTTATGACTTAGTGGTTGGGGGGAGGAGGGAGCCAACCCAGCAAGTCATCCCCCTCCCATGCGACCGTTACCACAAAATCAGAGGTTGGGTTAACCCATAACCATTTGCATTTATGCCACCATGTGTCCACTATTGCGAAGACTGCCAAGCTAACAATTAGCCTAACTGAATGTTTAATGCGCTAATCAAGTTTTACGCCTAATTAAACACAAGTTTATCATTAATTAATGCGTAGTTCGTTTGGTGGCATATTGGGTGGAGCCCCCAAATTCAGTGATAACTCCATATTTAGTAGAGTTAGTTAGAGTTTCTCGAGTTTTAGTGGAGAATTCCTAGGAGAAATTGATTTTTCCATAACTTTTGCAAAATTTGACCAAATTGGGATTAGGAAAAGGCATTCCTAGTTGATTTTGATGTTCTGAGCACATTGAAGTAGGTTTCAGAAGTAGTAGAGCATCGTAAATAATGCTTTTTCTATTTTGAGCTAATAGAGAGGCCCAAGCCATGGAAGCTAGACCAAGGAGATGTAGCCAAGGAGGGGTGAACTCCTTCATCAAAACACTGTGTTAAGTGTTCATTTTGATGGTTTGGTATACATTTTTCTACTTTTGTTCAACAATTTACTTTCATGCTATTTTTCTCATGAATTTGATATAGAACTTGACATAAATTTACCTGTTCATTTACAAACACCACAAAGGAAACCTATGCACATGAAGCAAATGATAAGTAATTGATTTTAATTATGAAGTTGAAATTAACACAACAAAATTAACATTCAACAATAGATCAAGTTGCTATCAAAGCCAAGGTTATTTTCTTGATTGCTTGAGTTTTGTGCAAGTACGGTTTTAATGGTTGCAAATTTGTGATGCTTACAAGGTTAAAATTGCAAAGGGGAGAAGGGAAACTACTGGTTGTAACTCTTGAGGTAATGACCAGAAGAAGGAGAGACAGAAGGCCATAATCTTCACCCAAAGTTCCAATCCCAGCTACACTTGAAGTACCTCAAGTTTTACCTTCAATTGAGATTGAGGAGGTACAGGCAGTACCATAAGCTCGGCTTGAATCCAAAGCAATCATGTCTAGAGCAGGAAACACTGAAGGTATTTCAGAAGAGGAAGCATTCAAGAAAGCTTTCTATTACTTAACAAACTTGGTTAGAGTCGTTTATGAAGAGAGGAATACTAGAATGGCCGGAGAGAGTTCTAAGCCCCCACATGGAGAGGGAAGCTCAAGAGATAAAAAAAGATGAAAAGAAGGATTCAAAGGGTAATGGAGGATATCCTCCTCCATCTCCACCATCTTCATCATCCAAATCATCTCAGAAAATAACATCTTCCACTTCCACCACCAAAACTCTTCATACTAATTCAAAATATCCAAAGGAAAAATCTCCCTTACTAAAATTAGACATTAAGTTTGAACTTCCCATGTGTAATGGTGAGGTTTGTTATCGTTATGTATTTTTGAGGTTGTGGGTGTAAATGCATTGGACAACATCAAAACCTCTTTTGAAGTTGGGATCTAGTCATGCCAGCGTCAAAGAGGGATCTCTCTTTATAATTTAGCTTGGTTTTTAAGTTGATTTTAGGAAACTTATGATTGGTTGGTTGGTTGAATTGATTAAAATACTTTCTTTCCATTGAGCTATGGAGTCGAATTAAGCTGGATGTTGGATCAAAAGTTCAAAGGAGTAATCACAAGGAAAGATAATTACATTTAGTCGATCTTTAAATTGAATTATGGAATGGAGAAAAGAGGTGATTCAGTAGTGATTGAAAAGAATTTCAAAATTTCTCAATCAAACTTCAGAAGGAAACACACAAATTGTAAAGGCAGTCCAAATAAGGTGCTCAATAACATATCTTATTTTTCACATCTCCTGTTTTACAATTAGATTTCAGATGATAAACAACTAGAGAATAATAATGGAAACACAATTACACTAAGAAAAATATCACCATTATATTGCAACACAAGTATCCTGTGAAGAGTCATTTTATTAATGATACTCCAGTAGCATGGAAAAAGTACAGTACTTGATAAAAAGGGTTACAATGATCAGGAACAAAAACCCTAATACTTCGATTAGATGAAGTATTTAAACATAATTTGCAAAAAATATTACAATTAATACCTCATTCACATGGAATTCTATTATTAACTTCAAACTAACATAAATGAAATAATGCGACCAAAAGAGTTGAATTGGTGAAGTGATCTAGACAGCCAGTACTACTTTGGTGGCGAAGAGTTGTTGAGTGGCCACTAATTCTGTGTCGCACTGGTGATGCTATCCATTTCTTTAATCCTAGAATTCACATAGTTTACCCCACCGATCCTCATATAGAATGGAATTTTTTGTTACTTTGAAGTAGATCTCATCTACCAAAGTATACCAAGCGAATGTGGATTTTACTACAAAAATGTGGTTTATCTCATGCTGGATGAAACTCATGTTGTTGATAGCTTCATAAAAATCTCTCCTTGTCATAGCACCTTTAATGTGGGAAGACTTGATCGTATCATTTGCAATGTCTTTCAACTTATTCACATAGTCTTCCCTCGTCATCAGGTTGTCATTGATCTCAAATAAAGAAGATAGATCTTTCTTATTTAATGCTTCTATTTTGGTGAAAAACCCATTAACCGCTACCTCCAAAGTTTGACATTTCTCTGTCTCCTGCACAACCAATTTCTTTTTTTTGATAAATTTCTTTACTTCTAAGATTGTTTGTGTTCTTTCATCTATTCCCAAATCATTGAATTCACATATGTTTTTAGTGTTGAGAAATTTGATGATGTGGTTGGTCGTGGTACGCATTTCTCCCAATTCATTGTTGATAGCGGAAATTGCTTGCTTAGCTTTCTCCATCAACTCTTTCTGCTCAAATATAATCTAGATGCAAGGCCATATTTCATCCATCGCCTCAATGATGTTGTTCCATATAATTTCTTTGACTTGGGCCAACGTGTGGCCAATAGAGGACTCAATTTCTAAACTCCTCCATATTTCTACCTAGTTTTGACCTCTTTGTAGCTCTATTTCATGAAAAGTCTGAGCCTTTGTCTTATGATCTCATAGAATATTTACTTGAGCCTACAATCTTTTGATTTATTCAGTTTGGAGAGACACGTTCTGCACTACATTTTCTAACTAATCTACAACCGCCCCTTTTCTTGTTGTAGAAGATGTAGCTATAGGAATGGCTATGATAGGCAGTGCTCCCAAAGGGACAACAACCATTTTGGTAGCTTGCTCCTTTTCTTTGATTATATTTTCCATCTCTGTCTCCATTTTATTGAATTGTGCACTCTAATCCATGATGAGCTTCATCATGTCTGCTTTCTGTGACTCTCTTTCTTCAATGTCCTTAGCCAAAGGATCTTCTGTGGCTGGTAATTTCAACTACTTCCTTAGCATTGCTATGTCTGTATTCTTTTTCCTTACAAGCTCTTCTACAACGTTGATATTTGTAGGATCATAACCTACTTTTATCACCAAGTCCTCTAAATATTTTATGCTTGTGTCTTTGTCAAGTGCATATACCTTCTCCATATTTCATTGTGATTGGACATTGGCTAATGTAACCTGCAATTTTAGACAAACTCGTAGCAATGTTAGTGAGAGTAGATGAAAGCATTTGTCGAGTTTGCTTGTGCATCTCCATTTGATCACATCAAATTCAAATGATGTCTTCTTGTAGTATGATGCTACCTTGGTTAGGGGAATCTATGCTTGGAGGAATGCCATTTGAAATTTTCCTTTCTCTAAATCAAAGGCTGACAGCAGTCTACTTTGAGAGCTAGAAGTTTACTTCTAGAACTAATTATATGTGTTGATTTTCAAGGCCTCATTTCTCACTTTAATCTCTTTGAATATATCAAATATACTCTTTTATGTCTCCCCTGTGGTAGATGTGTTGGTTTGTATAACTGTATAACCTGTTGTTCATATTGTGAAGTTGTGGAGGCAGTGGGAGAAAGTGTAGTGTGATCACCCACCCATGAGGAAACAAGTGCCTTCTTTTTGTACGTGATTTTAAAGTCTTCACTAGAAATATGAGTCACTGAAGGTGACTCATCTTCTCTTCTCCTCTTTATTGATTTCTCCTTTGTGATAGGAGTTTGCACTACTGAAGTGGACACTAACTACTCCTCTACCTCTTATAGAGTATTCTCATTCCATTCTAGTTAGTTTTTATATCTTTCAATCTTTGGTCTGGGTTTGTGAAAATAAGTAGCATATTTTTTCTCTACCCTCAACTTGGAGATGACCCCTAGTGGATCATATGACTAGGAAAAACTAAGGTTGAACTGCATCCCTTTTAGTAATTTATTTGCTTCTTCCCCTACTACCTTGTTGTTGTAAATGAAAGGCCCTATTTGAATTTAAATTTTGAATTGAGATTTCTTCTTGGAAGCTAAAACGTGAATCTCATCCATATTGACCATTTTCCTCATGTATTCTACAGAAAAAATCCTCATTGGTAGGAATTTTGGCAGCTTGTAAGGGGCTAGATCACACCCAAATATCCTCAGCTCTGTGTAATTATGATAAAGGTACCAATCCCCTATGTGGACTTGGTCTGATAGCTACAAAAATTTCCTAATTTCTTCAATGATCCTTGGCTCTATGTTGTTTCTTAGGAGAGTAAGTGTTGAATGTACAAACATCTCTATGAACTGTCTATATGAAAATTCCTTTTGTCCCTTCATTGCCGCCATAGTCTAGAAGATGACTAACTGTTGATTTCCTTCTTCATCCATCTTTTGTAAGGAAAGTTTGATGATGTCTCCCTAAAAATATAAAAACATATAAACTAACACAAAAGAATATTTGAATACTTCCTCATTTTGGAATTTGATAAACTACTCGTGGATAGAATCTACAAGAAATTTGCTAAAGTTAAACAAGATTGAAGGCTTGGAATTTGCAGAGAAAATGGAAAGAAATCCTATAATTGCCTCATCTACCCACTGATCAGAGTGATAGCCAAGGATGTAAGAGATGACTATGATGATTTTCTTGGCTCTCTCAGGGAAAATAGAGGATGGATAGGGAGGATATTTCTTGGGTAATGCAACATATTCAGTCAAGAAAATCTCAATGGTTTTGGCTCTCTTAGAAAAGTCCAATTTTTGATATAATTCAACAAGTGCTTCATGAGAACGAGGGGTGGCATTCTCTGTTGTAGGGCACGCATCATTTGGTCTAGAGCTTGGGGAGTGATAATGAACAAAATTTCTCTAGTGGGGGAAATAATAGATCTTTGGCTAGCAAATAACATGCATGACATGCCCTGACAAATGCAGGGGTGTTGTGGGTATGAGGAAAGATATAATGGGGAAAATTGGATTCCCACAGTTGAATATCATTAGATTTGTATATAAATTTGGCCTCAAGCAAGCAGGACATCTCAAAAACATCAAATTCACAAAGCGTTTCGTGAAATTTATAGTCTCTGTCTACCAAAGAGATGTGGTGAAAAACAATGGGAGGGTGGATTAGAGGACTCAACGGTTCTTCTAGCCCCTTGTCTTTCAAAGGGATGATTGGATAAAGCTAAGGGCAGTGGTGAAATCTAGATTACAGATTTACAATGTGCAAAGAGGACATGGGATCTGCAGACATGAAGACAAGGTACTGGCCTGAAACTGACAGAGAGGGCAATGCCCCTGGTTGGGTGAAAATTGTTGGAGTTCAACCTAGCAAACCTGTAACAGGACAATGACAATGGTAGTCTGGAAATCACTAACTACTGAATGGAAAAAGGGAGGGATTATAGAGTATTCTAGCTTTCTCACTAATGGAGGTGTGGGTCCATTGAATTAACGGTTAAGAAAACTAATTGCCTAACATATTAATTTGGTAGGGAGCAGATGTCATTGGTAGGATCAATGGGCAGATGATGTGGCGACTGGAGGGAGCACAGTGGTATCGGGAGGCTGAGAAATCGCATTTTGGAGGGGAGGAAGGGGTCAATGGTTTTGGCCGAGAGGGATGTGAAATCATTTGGTCTTGACACGTTGCAACGGGTGTGGGTTTGAATACCGCCCATTTTGGACCCCCCTCTGATGGTAAGGTTCGGATGGTGAGAGGGGGCCAAAACGTATTGTGGGCCATCAGATGTTGAGAGCTGGCCGCAGATGAGGGGAGAAGTGGTGGGAAGTTAAGGTGATGTGACGGGGCTTTCGGTGGGGTCAGGAGAAATTAATTTAATTCGAAGAAGGGAAAATATTTGAGTGTATGGTGGGGCAGGGGATGAGTGGAAATGTGAAAGGATGGGTGAATTTGGGGTATTGAAAATTGGGAATAGGGGATTAATATATCAAATATTATTTGATATATCAGACTTTAGAGTAAAACTTCAACCCTTTCGTTTTCTATACAGATGAAATGTATATTAAATTCATATTAGAATAAAACTTTCATGCTTTTCCTCTAACCACCATAGTGCTTCTACCTACCCTTTCTCATTTCATTTCTTTTTCTAAGCTAACATTTTCTCTTCTTGCTTTGTATGGTGCATTTAAACTAGCAGAACCAGATCACTTCTCTTTTATGAAAATATACCTTCCCCTATCACTTATCTCACTATTGATTTAGATTAAACTATTTGTTTCTACCTAGCTACTGATTTACCAAGATTAAATGGTTTGTTAAACCTTTATTCACTAACCTATTTAAAAAAAAATTAAATGTGTTAAGTCATAATTAAACTGTATGACTTGAAAAGGATTTCAGTCATTGTGACATTCAAAAACAATTTTCACACAACCTTATTTGATAATGAATTAAAAGAAATAACTTATCAATAGTTCCATTTAGACTTGCAACACTTTCAATATTATTTTCTATTTTTTCTTTTGTGGGGTTCTTGTTTCCTTTTTTCTTACTTATTTTTTAACATACCCTCTTTTGATTTTCTTTTTTCATATTTTTGGAAATCATTTGAATATTGAAATTATGTACAATATGAAATCACAAATACAAAATATTCAATCACCTTCGGCTCCTATAATTTATAGGACCCTAACAGTGGCTCCAGCTGGAGATGGCACTTCTCCAAGTGAAGTGTCAAGAACATATGATTAGTAACCTTGAGTACTTCATGTCTATAATGTCTTCATCTAATTTCTTTGTTGTTTAATATACTATTAGTAACTCATCAATCTAGGCTTAGGGCCTTTACTGTGGGCTTCAACCTTCGTTAATAAGTTACCCAATCAAAACCATAAAGACTATGATATTTACAACGATCAAAGGAAAATTTGTAGGCTAAGAAAAGTCGTGTTTCAACATCCTGCCATTGACAGGACCTCTTGGTATCTTTGCTCCATCTAGGTCCTTAAGGTAGAATGGATTATTTCCCCTGAAAGCATTAATAATATATGGCTCACTCCAAAGATTATCAAACTTTCCATGTTTTCCTTTCTCTTCTCTCCTTGAATCCCATGTCAAAACTTGCTCCCAATGTTAAAGTCACATATTTTGTTCTTCCATCAAATATATTTTTAATGTTTTCATGAATAAATTGAGTCCTGTTGTATACTTCCTCCCTGGATTGCTACAACTGTATAGTTTGATTAATCCTTCTCTGTACATCATTGGGTTCATCTTGCACTTCTAGAATGATCTTCATGACTTGAACTCCTAAGGAGCATGGAAAAACTACATCCATCCCATAGACCAATTGGTATGTTGACATGCTAATTGAGCTTTTAGTAGTAAGTTTGTTAGCGCAAAGTGCATTGACCAAATTGTTGTGCCAAGACTTTTTGTTGTCCTCTAACAACTTTTTGATGATGTTTACCAAACTTTTGTTTGAGGATTCATCCAACCCATTACTCCAAGGGTAATAAGTTGTTGAATTTCCCATAGTAATGTGGTATTTAAGAAAAACTTTAACCATATTTTTAGATTTTAAAGGTTGAAACATTATTACTGATGCGTTTTCTAGGACAACCAAATCTAGAGAGGATATTAGTCTTAAGGAATTTAATAATGACAACATCAGTGGCATTTCTAGAAGGGGTGGCCTCTACCCACTTGTTAAAGTAGGCGGTAGTTGTAAAAATCCACTTATGTCAGGCAGAGGAAGCGGGATGAATTTCACCAATGAAATCCAATACCCATTGCTAGGAAGGCCTTTCAACAGAGATAGGCTTTAAGTGCAAGGGCAACAATTTTCTCTTTCCATAAAAAATATGGCATTTATCATATGAGGTGACTTGTTTGTGAATGTTAGGGAAAAGGGTAGGCCAGTAGAAACCATCTCTAAGGATTTTATTGGCAATGTTTTCCAATAAATATGTCCACCATAGTCACATACATGGAATTCCTGCATAACTTTATCTGCATCATCCTTTAACAAGCATTTAAGTAAAATACCCCCAACATATTTCCAATACAAAACATTATCTATAATGCAAAATTTAATTTCTTTTAAATTCATAAATATTTCATTTGTTTTCTTCAAATGAGGAGGAGCATTTCAATTAAATAAAACATAAAGCATGTTTGTATACTAGGTTGAGTTCAAAAATGCCTCATCAATTTGTGGAGTCGCTTGTTCCTCTTGGTTATATAATGAATCAATCAAGTTAATGTCTAATGCAGGGAAATTTGACTCAGCCATCAATTTGGCTAGTCCCTAACCTTTGATTAACTTGGTGGTCTTGATTTCTAAGTCTTATTACTGAATGAGAGCAATCCATTTTCCTCACTTTCCATCAAGTCCATTCTATGTCAAAATGTCCTTAACCACTACATTAGGTACATAAGAAATAATATGGGAATGAAAAATATATACTCTAAAATTTGTTATTGCTTTAACCAATGCAAAGGCCTGCTTTTCCATAATATTGTATTTCAAAGATGCATCTCTTAAAGCTTTACTAAAGAATGAAATAGGATGTTCAAAGCCTTCATTGCTTTTCCATAGTAAAACTGCTGCAATAGTGTGTTCGGAAGAAAATGAGAAGATTATGAAATCTTTTATAAAATATGGGTTGATCAACACTGGTACCTTGGTCAATGCTTGTTTAACTAAGTCAAAGGATTGTTTTTCCTCAATACTCCACTTGGTTTTAGAATACCTTTTAAGCATGTTTGTTATGTTCCTAAGAAGTTCTACGATGTTAGGAATAAATCTCCTTAGGAAATTGATTTTACCAATAAAAGACTGAAGCTCTTTGATGTGTCTTGGATGACTAATTTAATATTTCTTCAATTCTTCTCGGATCTATCCTAATTCCATCCTTGGAAATAATGTTACCAAGAAGTTTTCCTTCCTCAAGGCCAAATAGTGTCATGTTAGGAATAAGTGAGATGCCAAACCTCCTACATTTTTCAAACAGTCTTCTCAGATGTGATAAATGTTCTTCATAATTTTTAGAATAGACTGTAATGTCATCTAGATAAATCACAATAAAATGGCCAATTTCATTAGCAAAGGCAATATCCATTGCTCTTTGGAAAGTGGCTCCAACATTCATTAAGCCAAAGAGAATTTTCACATATACGAAGGTGCCCCATGCTGTAGTGAAGGCAGTTTTATCCTAGTCATTAGGATGCACTAAGAGTTGGTTGTAACATGAGAAACCATCTGACAAGTAAATCCTACTAGAGACTACCACCTTTTTCAATATATGATCCATTTTAGGAAACAGGTAGTTTTCTTTAAGGGATACCTTATTTAGATTTCTAAAATCAATACAAAATTGACTTCTCCAATTTTGTTTCTAGTAGGGAGAATGTTAGAAACCCATTTAGAGTACCTAAGAGGAAATATAATTTTAGCATCCTTTTTACTTCTTTCTCAATCAAAGGGATTAGGAAAGGATTTATCCTACGCTGATTTTGCTTAAATGGTTTTTGATCTTCCCTGATTGGGATTTTATGTTGTATGATGCTAGTGTCATATGATTTTATATCCTTATAACTCCAGGCAAAGACATATATGAACTCTTTCAAAAGGGTTATGTATCATTCTTTTGTGATAATAGGAAGTTATTTTGAGAGTTTTATCATTTCAGGATTCTGTTCACTACCTATATTGCATTCTTCTATGTCTATTCGTGTGGGTTCCATTTTTTTATTTTTTTCCACATAATTATAATTGAAAACTTCTTTTAATGGAACTAAACCCCTAGGCAGAACATTATCCTTAAGCTCTATTACTTCAAATTCTTATTTTTCTAAATCTATTTCATGCAATTCTAATTTATGTGCATCTTTATTGACAAAAATATTTACATCAGGATCATCAAGCTGGTTATCTATACTAACATATTCAACAATCTGATTTTCTACTTCACACTATAAATCTATGGTGTACACCTCATACTCATCCTTGGATTGCAAAAAGCTTTCAATTTCGTTGTCACTTCCAAAAACCTGGCAATGTCTCATATTGTCAGGTATAGTTGGACAGTGTTTAACCTCCACTGTATATTGTTTGTTGGGGTTAAGCATTTCACATGTGCTAGCTGAGAAAGCTAAACCACTAGCCAAGACATTTTGATTTCTAGGAATGAAAGCAAGACCATATTCTTAAAAAGATCCTATAAGGTCAAGCACATAATTTTTGTAAGCTCTCAACCTAGGATGTTTGGCAACATACTCTCCCTTGATCTATCTTACAATTAATTCAGAATCCCCATGAACAACAATTATTTTAGCACCTAACTTCTTCAATAATTGAAATCCGAAGAGAAGTGCCTCATATTTTACTATATTATTGGCATAATGAAAGTTGAGTTTATAGGAATGACCCTCTGCATGGTTGTTCCCTGAATTGTACACCCAAACACCTACCCCTGAACCTGCTTTGCTACAAGAGCCATCAAAGCTCATGATCCAAAAAGGTTCAGTTTCAGTGTTTTGTTGCATAATCAGAGTTTGATTTTCATTTTTTTTGTCAATAGAATTTTCTTCTTGAGTAACCTTTGCATCAATGCCTTCATAATTGTAAAGAATGAAGAGTCTAGGTCGGAATGAACATAGTAGAGAGGGTAGTTATGTGGTTTATCTTGATTGCTGGCCATATACTTCATTAAAGTTTCCCTATACAATCTTCGTTGTTGACCAAACATTGTATAGTGGCATAATTCATGTCCATTTGTAGGGTTCCTTGAAATTTTTCTCCCCATGAGTGTGACAACAACATGCCATACTTTGGGGGAATGTCAACAACCACTATATCCATCACTAGACTTTTAGCAAGGATTTGTGCTAAAGTAAAGCAAGGGTCTTTGATAAGACCTAGGCACCTAACTTTGCTAGAATCAAAGGAATACAAATCTTTATATTATCTAGTAATGTCAAGTCCTAGTCTTTCTGTGATAGCCTTGGGCATTAAATTATGGGATGCACCTGAATCTAGCATAGCATTATGAAGAATTTTATCATGAATATTCAAACTCACATAAAATGGATGGACTCCTTGTGGTTTACCTTCTACTTCTGGCCCAAATAGGAGCTCAGGCTGATCATCACTCAAATTCACATCATCAATTTTCTCCCCAATGTTCAATGCCTTCAAGACCTAAGTCCTATATACATTCTTGTTAATCAATTCAGTTAAGGGGATAGACATTTTCAGCTTCACGAGTTGATTTTCTATATTGAATGGTGATTCATTTTTAAGCATGTTTGAAAAATCTGACTTGTCAGCAACTAGTTTTGTGGCTAGTTCAGTTTGTTTTCTGGTAGAAGGAAGATTAGTTTGAGTATTTCTGGAAGTTGTATCAATTGACTTTTTCATAGAAGCTTCTATTGGCTTCTTTCAAATATTTTCTGTGGTTTTCTTGGGAGGATTTTCTATTTTTTTTCTTGGGATCAGAATCAAAGACCTTTTTGATAGGATT
This sequence comes from Pinus taeda, assembly GCA_000404065.3. NCBI lineage: Eukaryota > Viridiplantae > Streptophyta > Pinopsida > Pinales > Pinaceae > Pinus > Pinus taeda. The sequence continues at coordinate 5,573 of APFE030441252.1, read as the reverse complement.
TTCAGCATTATTTTTAGTTAAAGTATCTGGATGTTTCTTACTTATAAGATTATACTGCCTATAGACTTCCGTTATGGCATTTTCAACTCCTTGTTTCTATTCTTCTAACTCTTCAAAACTCATTTCAGTCTGGCTATAAGAAAAATCTCTTGTTCCTAATGAGTGAGGAAAATTGTTTTATCATTACTTATCCCTAAAAAATTAATTTGGTTATCATCCAAATCTTCCAAAATATTCCCCTCATCATTTATGTAATTTCCCTGAAAAGGAGGCCGAATTTGCTGATCTGGTCCCTTTTCCTCTCTTTGTAAAGTTTGGGGAACATTTCTTCTAAGGTTTTGGTTTCTAGTTTGTTGAACATTATGGTTTTCTCTTGCTTGATTCTAGTCATTGATGCTCACTCTTTGCATCATTTGATTCACTAATCTAACTAGGTTATCAATCTCATGGTGAACAAAAAAAGCATAAACTTCTACTCATGCTTTTATCGTTACTTTGTGTTCAGACTTCAGTTTGGCTTTTTTGGCAAGGATGTTGGCTTCAACTTTAATTGCATTTTCTTGCATCTCTTCCAAAGTTTTCGAGTGTCTTTCCCTAAGTTGATACTCCATATTTACATCAAAACCATATGGAAAATAAATTAGGGTTAGGGTAGGGGAGGGCTTGATGTCTTGTGAAATGGCATTGTAAACAAAATTGAATCTTTCACAATACTCTTACACAATTTCATTGGATTTTCTTTTTAATCTGTTATATTTGTTTAGGAGTTGAAGTTGGTTCTTCTTGATCTTCCATATTGCTAAAAAAACTTGACAGAAAGCAGAAAGATTGGCTATACTTCCTGTAGGTAAACCCCTAAACCATTTCTTCACATCACCTCTTAAGCTCTGGGCAAACAATCTCATTTTAACATCGACTTCATGCACTTCTTAGATATCAAACACATCATTCATCCCATCAACATGATGCTGGGGAGTGTAAGCACTAGTATTATCAAAGGTCATAATTTTGGATGGATAATATGGAGGGATATCATTTAGCTAGCCTCGTAACACCAAGGGTGCATACCTTCCTACCATAACTGTCCTGGTAGATTGAGTTGAGGATGGACCTAGTGGAGGTGTAGTTTAGATAACTATAGGGATAGTAGGTATAGTAGTTTCAAAAACAAAAGGTAGGGAAGTTGAAACCACAAAGTGGGTAGGGATGGGAGGCTGTAAATGTACAGACTGAGAAGACTGACTAGAAAAAGAGGTTGATGCAACAGTTAAAGCAGAAAATTCAACATACTGCTGAATAGAAGCTTCTTCTATAGCTTTGTCCAATACTGAAACTAGACCTTGTACTTTGCCAAATTGTTATAAAGCTTCAAAATTAGGATCTGTTTCAAGGTCTTGGTTTTGGGAAACATAGGGTTGCATTATGGCTTTGTCTATGATAGTTTGATCTATAAAATCCTTAGAATTGGATCTAAACAAACTTTGCTGAAAAGTCAAATTAAATTCTATATCTTGTAAAGTTTAAAATTTCTCTGGGAGACAATTAGACCTTAACAAAAGAGAATTTTCCAGGGGAGAATTGAATATATACAAGGGACTATTACTACCTTGACTCTTACTAAATATTTTCTTTCTCACCATTTTCTCAAGGTCATCTACAATTTTAGAAGGGTTGGGATCAGGATGAGATCTAGTGTGAATTCTTTTGGGAGCCAGGGCTATGAAAAATCATCACACAAAACTCAAAATTAAAATCAAAGATGCAACACATATCTACAAAAAACAACCTCATATCATGTATTTCATATTGGTAAAACAATTGCTTGTTGAAATATTGATTTTAAACTAGGGAATAACAATGTTTTGGATTAAAAAGTATTCTTCCCTAGTATGGTCACCACTATGTTATCATTCTTTATTTTTGAGGCTGTGGGAGTAGATACATTGGAAAACACCAAAACCACTTTTGAAGTTGGGATCTATCCCTGCTAGATTCAGAGAGGGATCTCTCTTTATAATTAACTTGGTTTTTAAGTTGATTTAGGCTAGTTATGATTGGTTGGTTGTTTATTTGAATTTGTTTGATTGTTTGGTTGGTTGATCTGATTAAATTACTTTCTTTCCATTGGGCTATGGAGTCAAAATAAGTTGGATGCTGCATCAAAATTTTAAAGGAGTAGTGATTGGGAAAGCTAGTTACATTTATTAGATCTTTAAATTGAATAATGGAATGGAGAAAAGAGGTGATTCAGTATTGATTGAAAAGAATTTTAGAATTTCTCAATCAAACTTCAAAAGAAAACATACAGATTCTAAACGTAGTCCAAATAAGGTGCTCAAGAACATATCTTATTTTTCACATCTCCTGTTTTACAATTAGATTTCAGATGATAAACAGATAGAGAATAACAATGGAAACACAATTATACTAAGAAAAACATCACTAGTATATCGCAACACAAGTATCCTGTGAATATTCTTTTTATTAATCATGCTCCAACAACATGGAAAAAGTATAGTGCCTGATAAAAAGAGTTACAATTATCAGGAACCGACCCTCAATACTTCGACTGAATGAAGTATTTAAACATAATTTGCAAAAAAGATTACAACTAATGCCTCATTGACATAACAATTTATTATTAACTTCAAATTAACAGAAATGAAATAATATGACCAAAAGAGGTGAATTAGCGAAGCAATCTGCACATCTAGCACCGCTTTGGTGGATAATGGTTGTTGAGTGGCCACTATTTATGTGTCATGCTATTGAAGTTGGCCCTTTCTTTAATCCTAGAATTCACACAATTTATCCCTCCCCTCCTCATCTGGAATGGCTATTTTTGTTACTTTGTAGTAGATCTCATCTACCTTAGTATACCAAGAGAATGTGGGTTTTACTACTTGAAAATGTGTTTTTTCTCATGCTGGATGAATCTCATGTTGTTTTTAGTTTCATAGAAAGCTCTCCCTCTCATAGCACCTTTGATGTGGGAAGACTTGGTCGTATCCTTTGCAATTTCTTTCAGCTTCTTCATATACTCTTCCCTGGTCATCAACTTGTCATTGATCACAAATAAAGAAGGAAAGCCTTTCTTATTTAATGCTTCTATTTTGGTGAATAACTTGTTAACTACTGCCTCCAAAGTGTGACATTTCCCTGTCAACTACACAACCAAGTTTTTTTTGTCAGAGCTTTCTTTACTTCTAATATTGTTTCTATTTTCTCATCTATTCCCAAATCATCAAATTCATATTTGTTTTTATAGTTCAAAAATTTGATGATATGGTTGGTCGTGGTAGGCATTTCTCCCAATTCATTGTTAATAGTGGAAATGGCCTGCTTAGCATTGTCCATCAACTCTTTCTACTCAAACATAATATGGGTACAATGCTAGATTTCATCCATTACCTCAATGATGTTGTTCCATTTAATTTCTTTGACTTGGGCCAATATTTAGCCAATAGAGGAGTCAGTTGCTGATCTCCTCCATATTTCTACCTCATTTCGAGCTCTCTATAGCTCTGCTGCATGGAAAGTCTCAGTATTTATCTTCTGATCTTGTAGAAGATTTACTTGAGCCTGCAATATTTTTATTTGTTCAATTTGGAGAGACATGTTCTGCACTGCATTTGCTAACGGATCTGTTGCAACCCTTATGCTTGTTGTAGAAGATGTAGATGTAGGAATGGTGCTGATAGGCAATGCTTACAAGGGGACAACAACCATTTTGAGAACTTTCTCCTTTTCTTTGACTATATTTTCCATCTTTTTCTCCATTTGATTCAATGGTGCACTCTGCTCCATGATGAGCTTCATCATGTCTGCTTTCTGTGACTCTGTTTGTTCAATGTCCTTGGCCAAAAGATCTTAGATGGCTGGTAATTTTAAGTGCGTCCTTAATGTTGCTATGTCTATATTATTTTTCCTTACAAGCACCTTTATAGCATTGATGTTGACATGTATAGGTATGAAGTATGATACCCCTCCTGATATTAACATAATTTATTGTGTTGTTAATTGTAGATTTTACATTATCAGATGGTGTACAAAACATCGTTTCACTCTCCATGTTTGAACATACTTCAGCCACTGGAACTGCCCTCGATAATGTTTTCCTTTCCACTACATCCTTGATTTACCTTGTCTCCCACCCCTATCCTTAATGCCCCCCTGCCCTACCACCCCCTGCCCCCATCTATTGTTCCTTATTCATAATCCACTTCTTTTGAGCCAAATCCATCTTTGTCCTTGTATTAGTAGAGAGAACTAACAAGACAAAGCAGTTTCAATCTAAAAATGGTGCACAATATAAAGGATTACGAGCTTCAGTCAAGGATCAAATCCTTCCATATTGGTATCTTAAAAGGCAAGTTAGCAAAGGATACCCCTTCAACTGGACATGCTGGAAGAAATTCTTTTGTATCTAAGGATCAACAAAGAGAAATAAACAACATAAAACTAGGTAACAAAATACCATTACATGGGCTCTTGTAGCTAAGAAAGCCCCTATGGGGATTCGAAAATGACAATTTTATCACTCAATGTATAGGGTTTGAACAAAATTACCAACTTAACAGGAATTATACTGAGTTCTCACTTTTCTAAAGGTTGCAAGAAATCATCCAATTTTGAAAAGCCTTGATTCATAATTCATCTTTTTCTTTGGGAAATATTTTTAACACTTTAATTTTTTTATGTATTAAATATCCACATTTTTTTAAATGTTAGTGATTTTCATGCTAATTTTGAAAACTGTTGATGCTACATCAACCCCTTTTTTTAGGCTTATTTTTTATACTTAAATTTTTATTTCTATTAAGTATGGATAATATTTTTAATCTGTTCATGCTTTTCATGAGAAATTTGAAAAGCGTTATGGAGCATCAATAATTATTATTTTCTTTTGGATATTTTTTACACTTTAATCTTCCTCTTCTTTTTTTATGTCTAAAGTATGCACATTTTTTTTAGATATTTGTTATTTAACCATGTTTCAAGTTGTCTTCTTCATGTTCTTTGTTTTCTTCATGAAATGTATAGTTTTGAGTGTTTTTCAAGTTTGTGTTTTTGTTTTTCAAGTACTGAAATTTTCATTTTTTTTGCAAAGTTAAAAGATGTAATAATAATAATATTTTGAAGTTAGGATTTTTTTATAGATTTATGTATCATTAATAATAACTTCAATACACATAAAATAGTTACCACTAAAAAAATTAATTTTAAATTATTCCTTAAAAAAACACATTTTGCATAGAGATGTACTTAGAAAAATACATATCTTAGGATTTTTCACTAAAAGTGACACATCAAATAAATGATTTTTATGGAAAAAAATGGACATAAAAAATTGAAACAATAGCAAATTTTATGAAGTTTATGTCCAAAATTGATAATATTGATGGTTTTTTCCAAAAATAATGATTCACTCAAAAGTCTAAGTAAAAATAACAAAATTAAAAACTTAAATGTTTAAAAAACAATTAAAAAATGAAAATATTTTGTTTAAAATAAAAGTAAATTGGAAACAAAATTTAAAAGAAACAATTAAAAAGATTGAAAAAAGATTGAAA
>APFE030441250.1:0-30201 GCA_000404065.3 Pinus taeda | reverse complement strand
AGATAGAACATTAAACGATCGATAGAAAACAAGCCAAGACAAGAGACACAAGATGTGGCGGCTAGCCAGGGACAAATCCCACAATGTGTGGGGAAAAACTTTGATCAAATCTTCTTTTATCTTCAATAATTCAGCAGAGAGAAATAGTACAATAAATCTGATTCATATCAGTAGTAGCAAACCCTAGATCAGCAGCATCAGCATTAGCGGCTTCATTATTAAACTAGGGCAGACGATATCTCACAAACCGACCGTCAGATTGAATTCATTCCACCACCAAAAGTTTTGGCTTCCAGAGGAGGTTCAGATGAATCTATAGTGAAATTCCAAAGAGGATATATTCTAAGCCTTGCAAGTCAATCTTTACTTCTGCAGTTGCAGCGTCAATTTCAACGATTTCCGGCTTCAAACTAGGGCAGTCGATATCTTGCAAACCGTTCATCGGATTGACTTCATTCCACCACCAAAAGTTGCATCTTTCAAAGGAGGTTCAGATGAACCTACATCTTAGTTCCAAAGAGGAGATCTTCTAGGCCTCGCAAGTCAATCTTTACTTCTGCAGTTGCAGTGTCAGTTTCAGCAGTTTCCGGCTTCAAACTAGGGCAGTCGATATCTTGCAAACCGTTCATCAGATTGACTTCATTCCACCACCAAAAGTTGCGGCTTTCAGAGGAGGTTCAGATGAACCTACAACGTAGTTTCAAAGAGGAGATATTCTAGGCCTCACAAGTCAATCTCTACTTTTGCAGTTGCAGCTTGAAATTCAACAACTTCCAGCTTCACATGTGTGAGAGAGAGAGACCCGTTTCAGTGCAGTAGAGAAGAGACTCATATCTACGCAATAGAGAGAGAGAGATGTGATGAGATGAGTGAGTACAAATGAGGAAAATTCCTCTTATATTTATACACAACTTTGGTGGGTGAATAGATGCGACTGTTGGGCTTCTGAGCCTACATGAGTTGTAGGTCCACTTGATAATAATTCCATAATCGAAATAAATTCATATCTCCATGAATAATTATCGGAATCGGATGATATTTATATCAATCCTACACCTCTCGATGAGAGGAATCTAATAAAAATATTATCAGACATGAATAAGATGACCCACATGAAGTTTTTCCCTGGTTTCCAATTTTAACAAATTATGAAATGAAGAAGTTATTCATTTGATAATACTGATTCACCCCCCCCTCTCAGTATTATTCCCAACTATTGGTATTAGAGGAGATCCTTCAGAAGAAGCTTGGTTGCTTGAAGGAAGTTCTCTCAAGATGAGAAATCATGAAGGAATGGGATCTATCAGACCACCAATATTCATCAAAGATAACTTAATAAATTGGAAGAAAAGAACTAGAGCCTATCTTTAGTCACTTTGAGCTAATGTTTGGGAAATTGTGGAAAGAGGATACCAATATCTAGTAAAACGTGCTAAACTCCAAACTCTCATAATCCAGTATGAAACTCTCAAGATGCATAGTGATGAAAGTATTGCTGGTTATTTCTTACGAGTAGATGAGATTGAAAATCATATGAGAAATATCGGTGAAGAAATAAAGGAGGCTACTATAGTTGAGAAATTTTGAGATCGCTATCTTCCAAATATGAGTTAAAAGTATCTTCCCCTGAAGAAAACAAAGATCTACAATCTATTTCTATTGTTCAACTTCATGGAATTTTAACTGCCTTTGAAATGAGGAAAGGATGTCCATCATAAATCAGAGAAGCCTCTTTCGAAGCTACTGCAAAAGGAAAAGAAAAGGAAGATGTCAAAGAATCGGGATATATATCAGAAGAAGATGAGGTAAACTTTGTGAAGAAACTTCAGCGAGCTTCCGGAAGTCCAGAGGTAGGATTCCCTTCAAATTTTTTGCTTGCGGAAGAGTTGGTCATTATGCTACTAAATGTCCTCATGACAAAGGAAATATTTCTGCAAAAGGTAATAGAAGAAGTTATTATACTCACAAAGATAGTGATGGCATGTCTAATAGTTATGAAGAAGATCAAGATTTTAAACTACTCATGGCATATGAAAATGATACCTTAGAAGAACAAAATTTCCTTAAATAAATCACTCAACTCAAAATTTGTTTAGTAGAAAAGGATACAGTCATATACAGAGTGACACTTCAACTCATTGAAAAGGACAAGCACAATGAAAAATTAGAGTGTGAAGTAGTAAGTCTAAGAATATAACTTGAGAAGACAAAAAATATGAATCTTAGATTTGCTAAAGTATCAGAAACGTTAGATGAAATCATCAAAGTTTAGCATTCTCCTCTTATAAAGACTGGTCTTGGTTTTCATGAAACTGTTGAAGGTGAATCTAGCTCACAAGATGAGGCAAAGAATTCTAATGAAAAATATGAAATGCTCAACAAGGAGATAAAATGTCAACCCCATCAATAGCCAAGGAAAGAAAGACTTCAAATAAAATCACGTACTCCCAACTATGGAAGTGATAATCGGTTCTTTCCTCTGATGAATAATGTTGAATGTCTTATATGTCATAATTTTGGACATGTTGCAGCCAGATGCAGAAGTAGAATGGTTCAAGATAATAATCGTCACACAGAAATATCATCAGTTTCCAGGTACTTTAATGGATATTTTTTTCTTGCAATATGTTTGGACACAAATATATTGATTGCTATAGAAGGAATATGAAACATATAAGATGTTATGTGTTGTCTTGTTGGGGCCTGACCCAGGTTCGGAGTTAATTAGCCAAACAAATCCCTGTACTACTGGCCCTTTCGACAACAATCTGTGCAGCGTGGACTGAGGCCTCACCCGAAGTAGTATAGGGGGGTGCTAGAACTAGGTTTCCGCACCCTTGAGATGTCTGAGAGTTTGGTTTGGTCCAACTGTGAGTCCCTTTGCGCAGGTTACTTCGCGCACTTTCCTAGCCTTCGTGCCCTGATATATTCACCTTTTTGTAGCCCTAACCCGAGGTTGAGGGACTTTCACGCTACTGGAGCAACAGTCTGCACTATTCCCCTAAATCACACCCGAGATATTACTTATCTTCTTATACCAGTTAGTTATCTTCGCGTAGTTGGATTCCTTATGTTATATTTACTTGTTTTAACACATTCATATGAGTTTGTGCAGTAAATAAATAGTAAACTTGCAATTCATACTCAATAATTCATAAGACAGGAAAAGATACACAAAAAATGGTAAAAATTCTCTTTATTAATTCTTCCAATGGTTACAAACTCGACTTTCCCTGCGCACTCAGCTACAAGGGTTTGTGCACTCAGTTGCAGACTATTAGGCCTCTGCGCACTCAGTTGTAGGGCCTTCTCCTACTCTACGACCCAAGGACACAATTTACACTTGACTCAATGCTTCATCAATTTTCTCTCTTCATCTTCGATTCCCCTATATACACTCAGAGCCTCGATCTATTTATACAAATACATGGTCTGTGGACCATGGATAGATCTTTCAAACATACATTATATTACAAAAACAAGGGCAGACAACCCTGTGACTCTATTATGACTTCACACTCTGTGCCCACAAATCATAGAGTCTTTACAATGGACTTAGTCAAAAATTGGACTTTAAGCCCCAAAACATGCCTTGGTGGGATTCCATGCCCAATAGGCCCCCAACACAAACATCGTGACTCACCCTTGAGTCACTCTATCAGTGTAGAGATCTTCGCACGGAGATCCTCCAACTCTTCTTGAACAGCTGCAAGGTTGGTAGCGCACTTAGCTACTGCTTGCTGAATCTGTTGTACACGTTGTTCCGAGACCACAATGTTGAAACTACTTCCCTGGATCTATTCCTACATTCCCTACATTTTTTTATAGTCTCTTGCCTTCTTCTGGCTACTTGGAGTGCAAATATTGTGCTTCTATTGGCTAGTTAGATAGTCGGGCCATCGTGTATGGCTTCAATCAACTCCCATTCACTTTGTTTGGAAAAGGTTCTCCATTTAGCTTTACCAGCAACACCACACCTCCATCTGTGACCTCCTTAACAACATATGGTCCCACCCAATGCATTTTGAACTTTCCCAGGAATTTATCAAACTTACTGTCATATAGTAACACTAAATCGTTTACCTTGAAGGTGCACAACTTAATATGGCGATCGTGCCAGGCCTTTTCGAGCTGCTTTTGTACCTACTGATGCAAGCCAGCCAAGAGTTGTTCCTCTTCAAGTTATTCCAACTACATGAGCCTCTCTTGCAGGGCTCTGTGCTCCGTCATACCTGTGAGCATCGCTATGCGCAAACTAGGCACAATATACTCCATTGGCATGACAACTTCCACACCATAGACCAACCAGAAAGGTATCCGTCCTGTCAGTTTCTTACACGTTGTCCTATAAGCCCATAGTACTGCAAGAATGTGCAGGTCCCAATCACTCTCATGCACATTGCATACTTTCGTCAGCACAGTCTACAGTATTTTGTTAAATGCTTCTACCGTCCCATTGGCTTGGCGATGATACGGTGTGCTTTTCCGATGATACACCTGAAACTCTTCTATCAGGGCACTGATGGTTTCATTCAGAAAATGTGTAACGCGATCACTCATCAAGATCTTTGGACATCCAAATCATGTTAATATGTGTTCAAATAGAAACTTCGTTGCTATGGCAGCTGTGCAATCTTTTAATGGCTACGCCTCTGCCAAACGAGTCAGGTACTTTGTCGCAGTGATAATGTATCACATGCCCATCTTTTCCTGAGGTGTGATAGGTCTTACAAAGTCGATCGCCCAATTTTCGAAGGGCTGCAACATCATTTGAAGATTCAAAGGCATCTCGTTCCTCTGTGATGGTTTACCTATTGTTTGAAATATATCACATGCCTTTCAGTGTGCTTTTGAATCCTCATGAAGGGTTGGCCACCAAAACCCTACATGGAGGATCTTCTGCATGGTTTCTCTCCTGGCATAGTGTCCCCCTGTAGCTCCCCCATGCACGTCCACGAGGATATGACTACATTCAAATTCAGGTACATATCTTTGTAGTATCTCATCATTTCCCATCTTATATAGGTGTCGTAGGATGATAGAAAAATCTGTCATGCGCACCACCTATTCCTTCTTCTGCTGGATGGAGTACTCTTTCAGAGTAGTTCTAGTCGTGAGAAAGTGGATTATATCTTTGAAGTGTTCATCCACTGCACGCACAACAAATATTTGTGCGTCAGGTAATCCTTCCTCCAAACTAGTAGGTTCTTCTACCATCTCAATTAACGATAAATCATTCGGTCCCACGTTCAAGCGTCCAGGCTTCACCATGAACTGAAAGTCATATTCTTGGAATAGTAAGAGTCATCTACATATGTGCCCTCCAACACAGGCTTATTGACCAAGTATTTCAGCACAGAATGGTCTGTATACATCTTGAAGTGTCCCCCTAGCAAATAGTGCTGATATTTTTGGAGTGCGTACACCATGGCCAATCCCTCGCATTCAGTGGTGGAATAGTTCTTTTCGGCTTTAGACAATCTCTAACTCACAAATGCGATAGGGTGATCTAAGCCCTCTCCACCCTCTTATGTTAGTACCGCTCCCAGTGCTATACATGATGTGTCAATGTGGACATGAAACTCCTTGTCCCATTTTGGGAAGACCAAGATCGGCACAGAGGCCAACTTTTTTTTTATTACATCCAAGCTCTTCATGTAGTGATCATTCCAGTAGAACGTTACATCTTTTTTCAACAGCTTCTCCATCGACGCAGTGATCTAGGCATAAATTTTAATGAACTTCCTGTAATACCTCGTATGTCCTAGGGAAGCGCACAACTGTTTGACACTTCATGAAACTTCCAAATTCAGAACTACCACAATCTTCACAGGGTCTACCATTAGTCCCTATTTGCACACAACATGTCCCAATAGGTTCCGAAAGGGAACAAGGAAAGCACACTTCTTGAGGTTCAACTCGATTTGGTGTCATTGGCAGGTATCCAACATCAAGCGTAAGCTCGCTACATGGTGCTTAACCAATCCAAATACAATCCAATCATTTGGATAACCTCCAGAAACTTGTGGATATATTCCTTGAATGCTACAACAACTATGCACGAAAATATGGCCGGCGCGTCCTTCAATCCCAATGGCATATCGGTGTAATGAAATCAGCCCCACTTAGTCACGAAGGTGGTCTTGCTCCTATCTTCTGATGCGATTTTGATATGGTGGTACCCTGAGAACCCATCAATAAAAGAATATGCTTCCTACCCCCCTACATTTTCTAGTACTTCATCTGTGAACGGAGTTGGGAATGGTTCATGCACACATGCGCCATTCAATTTTTTGAGGTCCACGCATATTCTTATCTCACCTTTCTGCTTCTTTTCCTGTACTACCATAGGGCTTACCCAATCATATTATTCCACTGGCTCAATGATTCTAGCTACAAGCATCTTGTCTAGTCTATGCGGACCTTCTGCTTGTACTTCAGATTCAAGCGGTAAGGCCTCTGCTTAACTGGCTTCATGTTGGGCTTTAATGTGGTCCGCATCATTCCTAAATCTTCGACGATTCCTTTTAAGTCTGTGATCTTGCTGGGGAACAGGTCCTGGTACTCGCAGAGTAACTCAGTGACTTTATCCACTGTCACGTCATCCCAGTAATAATCGAGCGTTGCATGCTTAGGTTCGGCTTCCATGCCAATGTTTACCTGCTTTGTTTTTACTGGCGTGTTATGTCAGGGTCTTCAACCAGTGGTCCTTGAACCTCATGATAGCCTTCAGTTTTTGGAATTTTAACTTTTCGTGGATCCTCGTCGTCTTCTTCAGATTTTACGTTATAGCACTCTAGTGCATAACTCAACTAAGTTGCTCATTCAGGATGAATCAATTCTATGGGCTCCTGGGGTGTTTTAAAGATAGTTGCTTTTACTACCTGCAGTGCGTCATCAACAGTATCCCACCAATGATCCTCAAACGTGAAGGTTAACAAGAACCCTTTGCACAAGATATCCCATTCACTTGTACCGTGACAGAGCTCCATATTTATATACCAGTTCATGGTTATGATATCTAGGGTATGATAGAACAGGTGCACCCACTTAGGTTTTGGCTCTTCCCCATAAACCTTTGTCCACTTGGTGAGGTGCACGCGTAGATCATCCCATCCATCATACTTGTCTTTTAATTGCATCCGAGGCTTCCTAAACCATATGCGCATCATCCTCCTGCATTCACGCCAGTCCCCAAAGCTTCCTTGGTGCGTACCCCACCACCTCGTGGGTGTAGCACACAGTACCCATTTCAAAGCTTTGAAATGTTGTTGTTTCGACACCTCTATTTCAAATCTATTCAGGAAGTCATCTACCTTGCTTAACCCATCATACGTAGGCAGATACCTTACCTTCGTTGATACGCAACATAGCGATCTCATCATCATGTTACAGTTCAGCATGGTTATCTCATGTAACTGATTATGCCATCACTCTATCTCCTCTTTAGAATCCGATGTACAGGAGATTTCGCACTCCCATGAGATTCATCCATCCATGGTGGGAGTCACCTAGTCTTGCTCTCATGTAGTTATCTTGTAGATGCAATCCAAGTCATCGTCACTTTCATAGTTGCACAGTGGCTCTATGTAACACGATCCTTCTGCAGGGTCCAAAGGTATATCTATGCGCAGAGACTTTTTGTCAAAATTCATCTTTCACTTCTTCAGATTATCACCCCATTCATATCAGTGGCCCAATTGATTCCTAATAGCCTGAGGTAGGGATTGCTATCATAAACAATATCTATCACTTCAAAATCTGCCAGTGCACTCGCTCCTTCAATATCCACTATGATCCCCTACAATCTTCCCATAGGTAGGATCTTTTGCTGGTTCTCCATCCACAGTTGGATAGGAGACCATTGCAGCATAGGCCTTCCCATGCGCTCCCATGTCGGCTTCGGTAGAATGTTTGCATCTGATCCTAGTTCCAGAATCACTTGGTCCATCTCATATTCCCCAATCTACGTGGTCAATTTCATTTCTCTTCCTGTCCTCGTTGTATGCTTTCCAACCTTCCTAACTACATGCGGTTCGCCTGGCGCAGTCCCAACGCATCTATTTATGAGTTCCTGTAATCCCTTTACAGCCTTGCTATCATGTGGCAGCTTCACGCATGTTTTGAGGAACATTGTGAACATCAAGGGGTCCATTTCAGGCTCCGATCTGTCTTTCCTTTCTGAAGTGGAGGCATCAACGAAGCTCTTCCTATCTTCCATGAAGGCTTCCTTAGCACACTCCAATTCAAACTCTGGTTCTTTCGTCGAAGCCTTTGCGAACCCAAGTACTCTCTTCAAGCTGCTTTCCTTTGTCATCCCCTATCGTAATTCAACTTTGGAGCACAATATCACACTAGGGTCTTCCTCGCATGGCTCAGACCTCATCATTTGTAGGTTTTGAGTCAGGGGAGGGTGGAGCGCCCCCTTGTCACGCAACTGCACTATCAATGTGGGACAATCCTCTGTCTCATGATCAAACAATGTACAATACAAGCATAATGAATGCGTTGGGTTCATACAATAATGGGCATAATGCCCTAGCCCTCCGTGATTGTAACATATTAGCTGTCCGCGACCTCTTCCAGGCCCTCCTCCACCTTGGCCTCGTCTGCACCCCTGAAATCTAGTTCACGCCATTCCTGTGTTCTGGTCAAGGGGCCACATTTCAGCTTGAACTTTGTAGGTGGGAGTCCTATCCATCATCAATTCATAACTTCTACAAGTGCTCTCATCATGTCCCACTAACCTACAGAAATTACAAAACAACTTTTATGAATTCTATGTGTACTTTTGCAATAAATGGCAGTTTTCCGTAGCATGCATTCCTCCTATTTGACAAATCACGCACCATAATGCAGGCACCGCGCTAGGTCTTGCTTGTGCCTCTGGTCTCAATGCCATTGGTCCTCCTCCCTTTAGGTAATTTGTGAACACTGGGCAGTGGTCCTTGTCATGATCCAGACCCTTACATTTAACACACCATACCTCGTTGCGCACCTCTAGGCGAGTTGTCCTGTCCTGTTTCAGAATCTGCATCTCAAGGCACGAGTTTTTCAACTGTGCATGGATATGCTGAACTCCCAAGTTAGGATCATGTATCGAGGTCCCATGCAGTCTGATCGTGATCTCCAAGGCCTCGGCCTAAGTGGTTAGCCTTTGTTGTGACATCGCATTCCTTAAATGCGACATTAGCGATGCTACAAACTATTTGCAGTGTTGTCCATCTATCAAAGTCATGTTAGCTTCGCGAATTGTGCACTTCAGTCTCTGATCCAACTCCTAATGGGTCTCTCCTAGCAGCATCATGATCTCCTTGAACCCAATGATCAACTGTGACTTTGACTTTGGCCTGCTAAATTCTTTGTTTAACGCAGTTTGGATATCTGCGATCCTCACATTCGAATTTCCATTGGAATGCTTAATGTACCAGGTCAGCGCACGATCCTACAGAGCGTTGACCAATATTTCTTTATTTATATTGTCATCTGTAACTCCCTGCACTTCCCATACAACTTTTATCACAAACCAAAACTGGTATAGATATTCATTCCCTACTCGCTTGAACACTCGCAACTTTATCGCGCTTGCCATATTGACTCGTTGTGGTGGCGGAGGTGGTATGGGCGAAGACAGGGGTGAAGACGGTGAAACTGGTGGTGGTGTGGGTGGGGGTGGTATGCATGGAATCCTCTGCCTTATCAAACTGATTGCACTTCTTGGTTAGACCTTCGCGAGCTCTTCCTCGTCCCCTCATGGAGGTGAAATCAAGGGGCTAGTTTCTAGATCTGCACTTCCTTCATTTCATTAACATCTCCCACTTTGCGTAGCCCCAAACATCAATTTATTTGCATAACCTACTTTTCGCACAGTAGCATTTTAATCCAAGTGTTCAAAGACTTAACATACTTACCTCGTGGTCCTTTGAGGAAGCGTCGCTCTGCCTCGCTATAGCTTACTGAAGTATCTACCGCGAACTCAGTGATGAATCCTCTCATAATTTGATCGAGCCAGTGATCAACAACGTGCGATCTTATCCTTTGATGCTTCCAATCCATGCACCAATTCTAGATTAAACACAATAGGTCTGTCGAGCTTGCATCTTCCTTGGTTATCTGTTAGCTTTGCAATCCACTCGTATAGCTCAGTAGGGAAAGATGCGAAGAAAATTTCATGGATTTCTAAGTACAGGTAACAGTCCAACCATTCTTCTTTTGATACTTATGGATTCCTATTCTCCCGCATCGCAAACTCATGAATCTTCCTATCCAACCACTCTTTAATTCCTTTCTTAGCTGGATTCCAGTGATACGACATCAAACATCTCTATGAAGATCCTGGTCTCAGCAACGGAACCATTTGTTGGCTTGTTGGGGCCTAACCCAGGTTCAGAGTTAATTAGCCAAACAAATCCCTATACTACTGGCCCTTTTGGCAACAGTCTGTGCATCGCAGACTAAGGTCTCACCCGCAGTAGTATGGGGGCGTGCTGGAACCAAGTTTCTACACCCTTGAGATGTATAAGGGTTTGGTTTGGTCCAATTGTGAGGCCCTTCGCGCAGGTTAGTTCGCACACTTTCATGGCCTTCGTGCCATGATATATTCTCCTTCATGCAGCCCTAACCCGAGGCTGAGGCACTTTCGCACTACTAGAGCAGCAGTCTACACTATTCCCCTAAATCACACCTGAGATATTACTTATCTTCTTATACCAGTTATTTATCTTCATGCAATTGGATGCCTTATGTTATATTTACTTGTTTTAGCACATTCATATGAGTTCACGCAATAAATAAATGGTAAACTTGCAATTCATACTTAATAATATATAAGATAGGAAATGATACACATAAATATGGTGAAAATTCTCTTTATTAATTCTTCCAATGGTTACAGACTCGACCTACCTTGCGCGCTCAATTACAGACTAATAGGCCTCTGCGCACTCAGCTGCAGAGGCTTCTCCTACTCTACAACCCAAAGGCACAATTTACACTTGACTCAATGCTTCATCAATTTTCTCTATTCATATTTGATTACCCTCTCTACACTTAGAGCCTCGCTCTATTTATAAAAATCCATGGTCCGCAGACCATGGGTAGATCTTTCAAACTGACATTATAATACAAAAACAAGGGTGACAACCCTGTGACTCTATTATGACTTCGCACTCCGCAACCACAAATCTCGTAGTCTTTACAATGGACTTAGTCAAAACTTGTGCTTTAAGCCCCAAAACATGCCTTGGGGGGATTCCACGCCCAACATTATGCTTGTAACAAGTTTGGGCATATAGCAAAAGAATGCAGGAGTAAATTTCGGCCAACATACCAAAAGGAGAAAACATCATCACACTCCAAGGTATGGAAGAAGAAGGAATTGCTGTCAGAAAGATTTGGCATAGCTCATTATATAGACATAACAAACTCAGGGGGAGCTGGAAGTGCAAAACTTCAGTATTCCAATTCTCATACACAATTATTATGAAGACAAATCGCATATAAACATGAGTTAGAAGCTGCACAGTCACATATATGTCGGTTTGATGAAGAAGCAGTGGGACAGACTCGGGAAAAGGTGTCTGATATGGTTCAGTCAATTATCAATTATCTTTTCTGTTTTGATTGATGATGATTACAATATACAAATGATGTGTAGAAGTACTTTTGGCCCTCACAAATTGTTAATCACTTGATGAATAACTGGTTGATGATGATGCCTTGATGATTCTTATTGACAAATGCAATGATCAAATCTGAAGTGAACAATTGACACAGGTTCAAGGGGAGCATATGCTTCTAATAATGTATTGTTAGAATTATATTAGAAGACCTTGGTACATGATGATACTTATATTGCTTGATCCACATAGTTGTTTTGATTTAGATGACTCTTTTGATGATCGACATATACAGGTTGTTGATCTTGATGTTGCTGACAGATGGTTATGGTGCAGATCATATATGGTGTATGATAGTTGCTAATGACTATCATGGTCTTATTTAGATCATTGGTCCTTATTATAAATGTCATATATATCATTTGATGTAAATATCATGTAAATACCTATGATGTAATACTTTTTATATTTAGTCATGTAAGGACTTTTGAGATCATGTCAAATTTGGGATATCCCCACTTGTTTGGGTGATTGATGTATGTATGAGTCATTGGTGATAGGAAGGTCATACTCGCATAGTTGAGTTATAGGTTCATGTTGTTCCTTTGAAAAAAAGTTCTACAGAATCTGCATGTGCTTAGGGGAGCATGGACAACATAGTACATCTCTAAGGGGGAAAATATCTTGGTCCTCCCTTTTCCCTTGATGTCAATGGGGGAGAGTATCTTGGTGTTGTTTTATATATCTAATAGGTTCTACAACTTGTCATAATAAACACCAATATGGTTGCCATTAAGTCCAAAAGGGAAGATTGTTGGCATTATGGTACAGGTGTTGTCCTTGATGGCAACTCACAAAAGATTCAGTGATGTATGACAGTGCAACATGTCACTTCAGAGGTAACAACAAAGGATTACATATCAAACTCCAAAGATTAAAGAAATAAAATGTTTTAAGAAGTATATGCTAGTTCACCTAGTATAAGTCGCATATACAAGTGGGTGCATAGAACAAAAAGAACATATATGTATGCACACACTTTCACAGAAATAAAAGTGCATATGGGATGGAAAATTAAGGATAAAGAATACCAAGGGTCAATACCATGGTATTAACCCACCATATTGAGCAGAATAACAGTTACTTGATCCCGTCTAAGCATATCACAAGTTCTAAATGTTGTTTTGGTCCAAGGTATTGAGAAAGGCTAAAACTATATAAGGAGGAGAAGATCAAAGGGCTAAGTGTGCAAGTGGAAGGGTTTTTCATGAATACTTATATCTGAAGTATACTTTATGTTGTAACGACTATGGCTATGATATGATCTAAAATATCTTGTGCACCTTTGGATACAATGTTGGATCAGGATCATGAGACCTGAAATGACTTATCATTGTATGATCTGATAATGGATGGGCTAGATCTAAATTCTTACACATGTTTTATTCTTTAAATGGTATGATCTGGATATGTCTAAAATCTCGATTAGCTGCAAATTTATAAGTTGTTACTTGCAGATCTATACGCTAGTTCGACTTGGTGAAGGCGCATATACCCGATGGTTCATCACTTCTAAGTAGCGTATACATTATGATATATGATGTTTGAAGTTGCAGTTGCTTCTGGTTGTTAATACAAAGTTCTGAGTTTAGCTCTGTGTTCTGGTGACTATTAGGTCCCTATAATACTAGTGATTCCCCCATTACTATTGTCATTGTATCCCTTATTACTATTGTTGTGCCCCTATTGTCCCCATATTATTATTATTGTGCCCCATAGAATCCCTCTATTATTATTTTTGTGCCTTTATATTATTATTGTTAGGTCGGCTTGGTTATATTGTGACCCCTTAGACTCCTATATATAGAAATGAGGTTTTGTCATTTGAATAATCCAAGAATTGTTCATTTGTATAATTTAAAGGAGGTTGCCCCCTCGAAGAGGCTAAATTTTAAGGTATTGATCTATCTTTTCTATCTTTTTGTGAGCTGATTTCATAACATTTAGTATCAGAGCTTTGGATTCTAGGATTTCACTGCTCCAAATAGGTCATCATGGAATTTTCACTATAACTTTTTTTCTGCAATGTTTCAGATGCTAAAAGAAAAACCCATTTGGGTTGAAATCGTTCTGAACCTCAGGTACGAATTTCAGAGCTTTTCACGCTATATTTGCGAAGATATGATCTAAGGAATTTGGCCTTTTTGCAGCCTTCTGAATTACATTCCAAACAAATGATCTGGTGAAAATCGTCATAACTTTTGTTTTGAGCATCAGATTAAAATTTCATCAAAAGTTACAGAAAGAGGACAGATTTTAGTTTCCTGTATATATTTTTAAGATCCTAAGGTCAAAACAGTGACACATGGCACTTCATACAAGTTCGCTCTTCTGAAATGGTATATAATCAGGTCATCTTGGGAGATTGTGCATAACTCCTCCTTGGAGAATCTAAATTCAAACAGACTGGTGGTAATGGAAAGAGGTTGGAGAGGGATATTGCAAGTCGCAATTTCAGAACTGGAAGATCCGAAATTACAGAGATACATTAGATGAAATATTGAGCTCCTACAAAGTGAAAAAAGGTGTGTAGATTTTTTAAATTTTTGCATAAGCTTGGTTTGAAAAATTAGTTTGAAGGGATTCAAAGGGAATAATGAAGAATTATTAGCATTAATTAATGCCCTGAACAAAGAAAATGGAAACACCTAGTAAGCAACCTGAAAGCTCTAGCATGACTTGTGAAGAAGAGGAAGAAATGCAACATGATATATTAAAATTACAACACCAAGTACAACAAATTTCACTCTCACTAAAGGTAGATGAAGCCAAGATGAATGGCGTGGAAGCTAATATGAATGGAATGCAAGTTAAGATGAATGGCGTGGAAGCTAAGATGGATGGCATGGAAGCTAAGATGAATGGAATGGACGCTAAGATGGAAGCTAAGATGAATGGCATGGACGCTAAGATGGAAGCTAAGATGAATGGCATGGACGATAAGATGGAAGAATTGAAGACAAATTTGAATAATTTGCTACAAGAAATGGTCACTAATGGTGAAAGGGTAGTAAAGGAAACTCTTGATGAGAACAAAATAAATGTTAATCATTATTTCATAGACTCTAATGTTGGATTTAAGAACCATCATATCAATGTTACCAGACTTGGAATCGGCAATAAATCGGCTAGGCAAAAGAGCGAAGAGTTTTAATCGGATCGGGAATAAATCGGCCAAAAATCGTTGAATTCATTAAATAAAAATATACACATATATTGAATTAAAAAAACCATTGTTCATTAATATTGGGTAAAGGCATGTCCAAACAATGCATAATATCAATAGATGTCCAAAATATCATGAATAAATAAGTATCTCATATATGTTATGAGTCCACACATGATCCAAAGCACTGAGTCTTGAGTCCTTAGAAGCATATGCTTCTAAAAGTTTACCAAAAAGTTAAAAACTGCATACTAATCAGAAAAAATCAGCAACTAAGAGTCTAAGACTCTTAAGAGTGAGAACTAGAAGTGATTCCTTGCACTCCTTCGCTTGCTTGACTCTCAACGTTCTCCAAGTCATGAAGGCTTAAAAGAGGAGGCTCATCTAATTGAACCTAGTCTACTGCATTTGTAGCTTGCAAATCTATCTCTTCAAGGTCGATTGGTGAATGATCCACACCTGTCATGAGACATTGAAATGTGAATTAAAATTTCACTTTGAAGTTTGAAGTTTGAACTTTAAAAGTTGAAACTTTAAACTATAAACTTTTAAAGTACGAACTAGATTATGAAACCTTCAAATTCAAGCTCTCGAATCTCATCTTGTATTTGTTTGTTGCGAAGTCGTAGATTGTAATGGAAAAATACAAAGTCATTCAAGCGTTTTTGTGTCAATCGGTTGCGCTTCTTAGAATGTATTTTCTCAAACATGCTCTAGTTGCGTTCACAACCTGAAGCACTGCATGATTGGTTTAAGATTCGAATGGCAAATTTCTTCAAATCTGGCATATCACTACCAAAGTTTTGCCACCAAAGACCTAACAAGTGGTAAGGGTTTGTGAGTAGAAGATTAGAAGTACTAAAAACTTAAAAAGAAAATAAAATTTAATAAAATATTTAACATACAAAATAAAGTTTAAACAAATTTAATGAATTGATGAAGCCTTCAAGCTGGGTACCTGGCAACATCTTAACCTTGGTCTTATAGCACTGGTATAGGCAACCAATATAGAGTGCCCCATAATCTTGTAGTGGGAAAAGACACGACTTTGTTGTTCTGATCAGGGAAGCACCTTTCCACGCCATGTCATAAGTCCTCTGCCAACTCCCCACCTCATTAAATTGCTCTTATCATAAAAATATTGTGGGTTTAAGAAGTACCCAGCAGCATGTAAGGGGGAATGCAATTGCCTATCCCAACGTGCATCTATAATGTCCCAAAGAGGCATATACTTTGTATCATCATCCGCATATCTTCTTTTGATGGCCTCCTTTGCGAGATCCATTGCCTCATAAATGTAACCCATAGCGGGTTTGTCACCATCAACAATCCTGAAAGTTCAAGCATTCAAATTTAAAGAAATATGAAACATTGTAAATAAAAAGAAGCTTGAAATGAAATTTTAAAAATGAAAAAGTTAAAAGACTTGAATTACCTGAGAACTCTAACAAGGGACTCCGTCACAGCAATAATCTCTTCGACATCTTTCCAGAAGCCATCATTAAACACAAGTGCAGCAATTTCGATGCCTTCAGGGGTCTTGGAATGTTTAGATCCCATCCACTCAGGTCCCAAGAACATCCTCTTCAGATTTATCTTTTGCTCAACCACAGATTGCAAAGATATGAAATTTGTTGCAAATCTAGTCACTGCAGGTCGAACAATTTCTTTACCTTTAGTGTATATTCTCATAGTGTTTAGGACAATAGTGTGGTTGTATAGGTATTTGGTTATGGATTTTGCCTTCTCCACAACCTCATGTATCCAATGAAGCTTACCAATGTCCTCAAGCATTAAATCTATGCAATGGGCAGCACAAGAGGTCCAAAAAATAGTGGGGTGCCTCATCTCAAAAAGTCTACCAACAGCCATATAATTCGCTGCATTATCGGTGACAATTTGTACAACATGTTCTTCTCCCACTTCTTGAACGACTTCCTCCATCATTTCACAGATAAGTTGGGCAGTCTTAACCTTGTCTGAAGCATCCACTGCTTTGAGAAACATTGTGCCTGCGAGACAAGATACAAGGAAATTTATTAAAGTTCTATTCCTCTAATCTGTCCATCCATCACTCATGATGGTGCACCCTGTTTCTACCCATGATGAACGAAACTCAGCTAGCACAAGCATGACATCTTCAACACTCTCTAACAACATATCTGTCCTAAGGCTCTCTGATGTAGGGGCTTTGAACCCTGGACCTGCAACAGCAATTGCATCAATCATAGCTTGCCAATAAGGACTTCTGGCACAGTGGAAAGGTATGTCAGAATAGTACCAAAAGTTAACAATGGCCTTCCTTGCTTGACTATAGATATTTTTTTTCCAACCAATGCCATACAAGGTAGGTTGGGAACCGGGTTTTGTGCAGGAAGCAAAAAAGGTGTTTATGTTTCCACCTCCAGTGTTGAAGGAAGGAGTTGAAAGACTCGCATGGCTTTGAGTTTGACTTGGCCTTGGAGGCATGTGTAGAAAACTTGGGAACGGCATTGAGGATTCAACAGATTGAGGTGACATGGGGCTAGTGGCAGAAAAAGTATCAACTCCAACAGTTCCTATTTCAGCATTTTGCTTTGCTTTCTTGGCATTATGCTGCTCTAACATATCAAGGGCCAAGGTTGCTTGGTATTTGACATTGTCGTCAACCTTGCCGCAAAGACCTATATCACGGCCAGGTATTTGTGCAAGGTGGAACTTGAATCTATAAATGCCTCCACTACATTCCTTTTTGCAAAATTTACAAAGGAGCATGGATTTTCCGGGAATCTTGTCACAATAAGCCCAAGCAAAGTCCCGCTCTCTCGGCATTGTTGTTGCTTTGAACTTGTGTTTAATTTGTGGCTTTTGTTAAGATTTGGAGTCTGGCTTCTATTTAATTTGTGGCTCCTGTGAAAGACAACAAAAAATCAAATTTAAAAATGATCCAAAAATTTAAAATATGCTAGAAATTTAAAAAGTTAAATGAAGACAGATGTCAGTGAACATATAGAAATGTTGCCTTTCAATAAAACCAGAAAACATGCAGGCAGCAGAACCCTGGTTTTATTCAATGGAGCACAACAAAGCTCTAAAAATTGGCACAAAAGCACACCAAGAAAGTGCCATGTCATGCTGAAAGGCCAAAGTGCAGTACTGCCTTTTAAGTTTTGCTGGTTGAGAACAATCATAACAGCAGCACTGTGACTTGAGGATCAATGGCGATGGCTTGAATTTTAGTGGCACTATAGAAAAGGATAACTCAGTTCTTAAAAGTTTCTGGATGGAAATGGATCAGGCTTTCTATATAGTATAAGTATATACTTATAGTATAGAGTCTAGACTCTAGACTCAGCAGACCTTGAAATAGGGTGTTCACTGTTTATCATCCTTGAACAAACTATGAAAGTATATTTTCACTAAGCTCTAAAAACATTCAGTTCCTGTACAAACAAGACCTACGGTGACTCTACTGCAGTGGCAGCCTTGAAGATCACAAATTGTTGGCACTTTTCTTGAAGGC
Source organism: Pinus taeda (assembly GCA_000404065.3). Taxonomy (NCBI): domain Eukaryota; kingdom Viridiplantae; phylum Streptophyta; class Pinopsida; order Pinales; family Pinaceae; genus Pinus; species Pinus taeda. Next base: position 11,855 of record APFE030441250.1, on the reverse strand, counting down.
ACTCTTATGGTAGCTACAATGAAGAACACTAGTTGAAGCTACATCTCTAGTGAAATTTGCAAGGATAATTCTGGGCAAGATAATGGACAATTATCTTTGAGTTTAAGGACAAATTTTGTTGCGCATCCTAAAGCAGGTCCAAGTTTCTTTTGAAATGTTGAATGAGGGCGATGATACTTGTTTCAGAACTATGATAAAGAGGTAAGTTACTTCAAGAGGCAAGGAAGAAGGAAAAGTTTTATAACATAGTTAAGCAAAGGAACTTTGAGATCTGTTAGGTCGAGTTTAGATTTTAGAATGATCCTGTAAATATTATAGAGCCTCAAAAGAAGCCGAAAATCTCAATCCATTTAGAATCAGAACCAAGGCACGGCTAAGGGATGTATCATGTCTCTTGTGTTGAAAAGGAGGATGGAGACTTTCTATGGCAGAGATAATATCTATCCGGATTCCGAAGCCTGCAAGCAGCAATATTCATTCAAAAGAGGTCTGAAACTTATGATTGTGATCGATATTAATAATATCGTATCACTCCAAAACAAAGCTCATTAGTGACGGAAGAAATAAAGGAGGATCAAGGTTTAATTACTATATTACAGGATTAGAAAGTAGTTGCATCTCTTCTTCTCTGTGAGTTTACTGTATCGCGATTCGCATCACCTGATCACGCTGGCGGCTGCACACGATTCATCATTATATATATATATATTATATAGAGAGAGGAGTTCCCTGAATGCTCACGCAGGTATACGATTTATCGATTCTCAACAACGCAGCGTCGAATGCAGCTCCGAGGCTCTGCAGCGGTGTCGACTGTGCGGTGTCTGGACGCTAGACGCGAGAGTATGGACGCGGGAGTATGAATCATGAAACAGCTCGATAAAGTGATAAACGCCACAAACAGAAACCCAGAACCCGATAAACCGAAACCCAAAAATTTTGGCGAGACTCGGAAAAAAAAAAAACGTAGAGTCGAAATAATCGGCAGACGTGTGAGTCAAAATCGCGTTGACCACGAGTCAAACTCGGTCAACGCGATTTGACTCGGGAAGATTCGGCTCTGATCGTTTCGTGGCCGAGCCGAGTGGGAATCGCGATTAATCGGCAAAATCGTTGATTCCTATTTCACTGGTTTACACAGATAACGATAGCCAAGGATAGGGTTTAGCAACTGACAAACCAATCGTAAAAGGCTCTGTTATGCAAATATAATTCAGCTAATATGGTGGTTAAATGTGGCTACATGCAACTTCGCAGGGTAAATAATTGAAAGAAGAAAGCGTAATTGTTTTTAGGAGACAAGTACGAGAGGAGAGGCAACGAATTAATGGAGAGCCATGGACAGGTTCACAGTGAGAATTGGGTCTATGGTTAGTAAGCTCATTTACTCGATTTCTCTAATGAATTGTTGTATTGGAAGGCTAGGGGACGCATTGGATCTTATGTAGGATTGAAAATGGTCTTCATCTTGGGTTTGGACTTCTTATATGGGGTCCTAATCCTCCAGAGGGCTATATTGGCACATATAGGGTGTGTCGAGAGCCATGGACAGCATTTCATGGATCCCCGAGAATGGTCAGAGATGCTCGAGATACTCTTATTGGACAAGGAAGATGCACCTGGTTCATGTTGCCCAGTCGGCCCCACAAATGTACCATGAACTTGGCAACTGACCCAGGACTTGTAGCATGATGTGACATCCCCTACACCATCATCAGAGCCCTTGCAAACGATCTACAAGCATCTTTGACTCATTTGGAGACCCATGAGGTTATTATTGTGCCCCCACACCCATTGGAAGCACCACAGGTTTATTGTTTGGAGATTCTTCAATACATGATAACAATTTGTGAAGCGTTTATGCAATCTTTATCTTAGCTTGTTATTTACTTCATTATTAGCATGTGTATTAACTTCATCAAACTGCTATCAAAACAAAAGAGACAAGAACACAAATGTTTGAGCTTTCTGCGAGGGCCAAAACCTCTCCCTCTTGGAGAGGAAAACCCCTTCGTAAATTCTTCTTATAGAGATTCCATTGACAAATACCAAGACCATGACCCTTGACACACTCTGCCTCTCCAAGACCAAGATATCAATCCTCCTTTCTGTTACTGTTGAGATCACCCTCATTGCTACACCATTGAAGCCATCACTACAACATCCTTGAGATCTTCACTGTTGCTCCTTCTCCATATCAATGAGATCCATTGAGATCCTTATTGTGATCTCTATGCTTTCATTGATGCACTTCATTATGACAATCATTACATTATGTTTATGTCAACAAGGTCTTCATTGAAGTCTTCACCATGATGATTGTGCTTTATATCTTCATCATTACCGAGACAGTGATTCTCATTACTGCTTCTCATCATGTAGTCCTTGTTATTTTTATGATGCCGAGCCTATATCATTCCTTCATTATCCGTTTGTTGGAGCTTTAGTATTGTTTCTCCTTATAGAGTGTAATATTGCTCCTTATGTCGAGACAGTGGGATATAGATCCAAGTCTCACTGTGTATATTCATGATCTGTTTATATCACTGTGATCGAGCCTATATGTTATCTACCTGAGACCAACGTGATCTTTGTGTCCTCTTGTCTTGATCCTTTTATCCGAGATAGATATGTCAAGAGTGACATGCTCAGACTTTGATGCTCTCTCCATGCAAGGATATCTTCGGACCATAGGTATGCAAGACTGCTATTCGAGATCTATTAACACATTGTGCCTTTGTCTGAGATCTTCGCTGCTCCATTTAGCCAAGATCCTTACAGGTATACCGAGATCACTAGTTGTGCAATTGTGATATGTCTACGTAGATCCGTATGCCAAAACAGAGATGTCGAGAATGTCTAATCCTTTAATCATTGCAGCGTCCAATATACAAGGTTATTCCTGCTCCATTAGGCCAAGGTCAAGACTACACCTAAACCCCAAACGAGGTGCAGTCAAGCCCTAACTACAACTCTCCTTCATGCGGAAATTTAGAGGTATTTGCGAGTTCTGTCTTGCCCATTTGCGGATACCCCAACAGGGTATTTATAGTGGTTGTGCACTTATAACCTGAGCCGACGTTGCCTTATGACCCGACGTGTCTATTGCTTCCAGCCAACATGACATAATTATATATTTAATTCATTTATTTGGAGCTGATATGAACATCTCCTTATCGTTTTGCTTGCAGATTTTAATAGGCTTGTCTTGAGGCATTGATCTTAGTCTTGGAAGGTTGGTGGACAACTATGAAGACTTGTACATATTTACATAAACTCATGAAGAGTTTCTATACACATGGCATGACTCTTTGACTTATAAATAAATCCTAAAGACACCAAAAAGAAGTCTTTCCACCTAGTGACACTTCTTGCTCATGAAACCCATGTAGCAAAATTACAAAAATAGTTTATTTCCTTTTATTACATCAAATACAAAGATCATGTCAATATGAAGACCAAACCTAGTTTCACTTTCTTCAACAGAGGCTAAGGCACATAAGTTCTAAAGAACCCAAAAACCGTTTGGTGAAATTCCACCTGGATTGTATTTTATTAAAACAGTTAATATTTTTAATGGAGTTCCTAAGTCTAAACTTAGGGAAATTAAAATATTAATAGGTATTAGTCAAAATATGGGTGAGAATGATCTAGAAGGCGGATCAAGTCATGTTTTAATCTTAGTCGTTGATTAGAGACTTAATCTCGATTGTTGAAGACTCTATAGGAAAAGTATAAAATGGAGGCTTGGGGTTCATTTGGAAAAACACAAAGAGATTGAGGTAATCGATTTTTTGAGGTGAGAAGTTCTCAGGAGGAAAATCGATTGGGGAGATCTTGCAACTGAGGAGCATAGAGAATCCAGGAGAAGGACTTTCCAGGAAATACAAAACAGAAAGGCGGAGAAAGCTTGTAGAGAGGGAGCGCGGTAGCCGGGAGAGCTGGCGTTGGGCCAATCTAGGCCCACGCAATCCTGACGCAGAGCCAGAAGGACCATGGCAGAGCAGAAAAGTTGCCTTTCACGTAGAATCTAGAACAGTCGGAATTGCGAGGAACTGTCGGAACTGCCGGAATAGCTAGGAGAGTTGATGCAGAGGGCAGAGAAGGTGATGCAGAGCCAACGCAGAAATAGTCGGGGTTAGCCAGTCTCGTGTCGGATCAGCTGAAATTCGGCCAGGTGAAGTGAGGTAAAACTCACTCAGATTTTCCGCCAATATTTTCTCTGTAAAGAATTGTTAGATGAGCATCTTAGATTGTATTCAAATATTTACTACCAATAATAAGAATCCTTAGATCTGCTGCATCGATTTTCCCGCATTGGGTTTTCCTGAGGACGATTCTCCAAAAACAAGTGTGTCAATGTGATAGTTCATATGTTGATGTTTCTCTTTCCGTTTAATTTTCAGTTCTAGTTCATGAAGTCTGCAACTGAATTTATTTTGTTATTTACTAAAGTATTGGTAAATAACTTATCATAAATAAGTAGGAGAAATAAATCAATTATTGCGGCAAATTTTCACACCAAAGGGTCATAATGGCACTTGTAGGGTGAGCGTTGAGATTCATGGGCCTCCAGCATTGCTAAACATTGATTACAACGCCATTGGCTTCCTCAGCACCACCACATTGCTCGTTTGTGCCCCAGCAATACAGAGATGATGATGCACTTGGATCATGTTGCCCAGTCGGCTACACATTGCACCAGACACTTGGCAGCTGATCTAGTGCCCAAAGGAAGTTTTGTCTCATCCGGAGAGCCATGGGATGGCATGTGTCATCTTCTAGCCCTCATTGATGGAGCATCAACATGATCTTGAGCCATTTGGAGGTCCATGAGACCATTTGGAGCCAAAATAGCCCATGTTGGGGTTTGGAGATGTTTTGCAGCAATTGGAGGGCATCCCCCTCTTATTCATCATGTTTGACGCCCTCACTTTCATCATAAGCCCATTGAGGACTCATCTTGACCTTTCAACGACCCTCCCTATTCCATTTTGCACTATTTCGGCCCTCTTGTAATGGCTTATCATTCACTTTAGTAGCTATTGGGTGGGCTTGTCACCAAAGACGTGTTATTTTACACATCAAAATATTATTAGGGTCTTAATTAGGCTAAATCAAACTTGCGGAGCCTGATATAAATAAGAGAGGTTTCATTTTGTATTGGATCATCGCACTTGGGATTTTCAACCACCTCATTAGAGGATTTTCAGCCTGCAATTTTGTGGAGAGATTTTGATGAAGCTAATGCATTTTGATATTTGGAAAAATTTGTTTTCTATCTTGGAACTTATTATTGGCATTCTTGTGTATGGATATACTCTTCATTGTCTTGTAAGTGACTGTTAATGCTATATTTCTGAAATAATGAATGTCTAATGCATGGAAATTTTATTCTTATGGTTATTATTGTGCCCTAATTCATGAAAATTTATTGGAAAATTTTGCATGTGTTACTCATAAGATGATGAATGAATGAATGTTCCTAGAGGATAATTGGCATCCTTGAAACTCCATAACAATTGCAATTTAAGTATAAAAGTCTAATGTTGCAGTGTAGTTGCATCCATAAATAGTGAAGTTGCTTCTTTAGGCCTCCTTGATGAGCGAAGTTATCAAACCAAGATCATTTTTTACTCTATCCTCCCAATTGCTAGGCACTGGTCCTAAGTCCTTAGTGATCGCATTAATCAACAAAAAATCTTTCTTTTCACTTCTTTCTTGCCTCCTTTTTCATCCCTTTAAGGATAAGGAGGCCCATCTAGGGCTTGTTGTGAAATTTTGTGGAGGAGGAATTTTTTAATTCTGTCCTAATAGGACTCTTCCTTAGTGTCTCCTCCAGACATCCACGAGTTTTGAACGAATGCCAACGGTGGAATTTCAATATAAATGATGCCCTAGCTATAACACCAATTGGAAACCCTAGAAGCCATCCTTTAAATTGGGGATTCTCTAAAGGTTTGTTCTTTAGTACTTGAAGTATATCATTTGCAACCTTTTATTTTATCTACCTTGACCTTGGATAAATTATATCATAAAATTTCTCAACCCTAGATCTCGTGTAGTCTTTCTTTCAATGGGTTTTTCTTGGAAATTCTTCCTAGCTTCTCCCAAAGCTCACACTTTCAATGAACCTTTCCATCAAATGAGCCTCCTAGCCTCACTTCAAACCAAACCTGGACACATCTATCGCAAGTGTGGGATACTGGGACTCCTGCCGTCAGTGAAAATCTGAGAAGAGAAGGGGACTTAAGTTATGGTGACAGTGGGCCTTAGTCCCAAAGTGTTGTTGTGCCCTCTAGTTTTAGCCTACAAACTAGACCTGCTAGTTTGTGCAGCAACAGGGGACAAGCAATGAGTCCATCCCTTAGCATCATCACATCAACAGTGAGTTTTATCGGCCATGCAGCAGCACAGTAGAGGGTCCAGATCATCGTCTAGCTCCTCTTCAAGGCATAATTCTATTTGGGTTTTCTTCATTCAGCGTTGGATGTTAGTATAAGTAAATCTTGTGGACCATGATCCATTCCATAGATCCTATCACTTTACACATCTACCTCCCATTGACACCGCATGCACTTGGATCCAAGGGTTTTCACATGTTTTCACATATAGAATTCATGTTTCTACTTTACTTTTTGTTCTTTATATAGGAGACTTTTAGTACTGCTTTGTATTGACATCAATAGTCCCATTGACCTACTTTTGTGGTCATTTGTTGGACATTACTATAATTATCTTATCTTATCTTATCAGCTTAACTTTTTTTTCATTTTTATAAAAAATAAAAATACAAAAAACTTTTCTACCCAATGCTTAAGTTTTATCTGAAAAGAGCTACCAAATCCTTGGAATTTTGGCTTAAATACCTATTCTTTTACCCAAGGAAATTACTACCCTGTATTTTCATAAAATAAATCATATTTCATGAGGGTATTGTTGAAGTGTTTTGCAGATCCATTGTTATGATAATTATTTTTCAGATCCAGCAAAACCCTCACTCAAAGATTTCATAAAGTTTATATTACCAGAATTTCCAGCTTGCTGTAAATTGAGTATTTTTGCTGAAATATTCTCCTAGTACAATATGAAAAAAATCGCAGTGATTTTCCTTGTAATAAATATCATCGTAGTGATTTTCCTAGTAGGATGTGAAAAAATTGACTCCAACCATGCGATGAATCTGGCTACCTGTAAATTATTTGAGGATTGATCAACAATAGGTGATAAATCATAAATCCTATTGAAGTCTATTGGAATTTTGAGCATCAAGCAAATAACAATCAAATACATGGTTATAACAATGGTGAAATAGAAACTTCAGGACACTCCAAGTTAAGAACATAAATGAGTTATTCACCATGTAAGTAGAAAGGTCATACTTGACTTTTGACAATGAGTAGAAATGACAATCATGGTTTATTAGAAAATCAACGTATCTACAAGCATATTGTTTCATATAAGTAACAATGGCCATGAGAAAACACATATCACAATCAAATAAATGTTACACAAATCATATTTTCAAATTATTCGAGAAGCACAAACTAAATCACTCAATAAAGGATTTAGGTAAAAGTAGAACATTATATCAATGACCAGGAAGCCAAATTGTGTCATGAAATCAATTCAAAAACGTAAATTTTTACCTTCTCCAATATTGACAACTTGAGGAAATGAAGGTTGAATGATATGCTTCAATATTCTTCTCCTTTCTTTCAAGGGAAGATGGATAATGCTTCCATGTTTCTCTTCATAAAGTATATCAAATATTACATCTGTTTCATCTAAGGAAACCAAATTATAAGAAGTATTTCCCTGGAGACGTTAAAAAGGAGAAATATTGAACCACCAAATGTACACGATATGGTAATTTATGTAATCAATAGTGAATACCTTGACAAAATAGAAAGCCATGAAATCTGATATTGTAAAACTTACAAAACTCTGTTCGATTTAAAAATTCAAAGTTTCTACAAAATAATCTGCTGCTTTTGCATTCACATCTATTACTTGATGCAAGAACACTAGTCTTATGAGGATACAGCAAACCTGAAATTACAAGAAGTTCAATCATTTGGTCAAGGCCACGTACACATAAATTGCAGAAGGAAAAGCAAAAAAACACAAGTACTGACACCATTCCATCGTACAGAGTCCAAATGCATTAACAAAGATATAATTTAACGAAATAAGTGTTCAAACTAGTAATTAATTTGACCTGTATTGATTTTTTGAGGGCTCACCATGCACTGGTTGCTGTACCACTTTACCATACCAATTGATGTAGGAAAACATTCAAGTCAATCAAATATAGTAAACTGTAATTCGATATTTGCGATGACTAGGGCAATAAAAATCCAAATGGTGTCCTTTGAAGTGACTCAAATAGTGGAATGAGAGAGGATTGCCCCCAAAGCATCATTTCCCCATACACATGCTAAATTACTAATTTGTCTTAACGCTACATCATACAGCATGTAGAGGCCCAGGGTCTTTGGATCTTGCTGAGATTTCTGCATCAAAAGTTTTAATATAAAAATATAAATTTCACCTCTACCTTAGAGGTTTCCCAAATCTTAACCCTGTGAAATTTCAGCCTTAGGGTTGTTATGAAATACAAACAAAACAGTGTCAGCAAGGAACAAAATATCACTACTTAACAATCACAATCATCAAGGCAATGTTAGCTTTTGGGGTTACTCTGAAAGTGCTTACATGGTGCATGCTCAATCAACGTTAGCTTTGGGGATGCTGCAAGAGATTTGGGGTACATCGTGCATAATCAACTCCAGGATGGTCAGAGATGGATTTGTTCATGGGATATGGTCCATAATGGATTTGTACAGTAGAGAACTCTTCTTTAGTTCTTTCTTGACCTCATATGTGTGCTTTCTTGGCATTCTTCCCTAGGGCATTGTAGTTCTCTTGCTTGTTTGGTGGACACCCTTACATGTGGCCACCTGGATGGATCCACTAGCTTGGAGAATAGCGCACCTAAGTTGGATTCCTAGATGGAGGCATGCAGTTGGCTCAAGGAAACCTCGAGCACAACAATCTTCTTGCAAGGGCAGCTAGCCCCCTGGAGTAAATGGCTTGGGAGAAGCGACCAAGCCTCTGCGGGATTGCCATGGATAGACATGGACACATCATGTATAGCTACATCATCCTACGGCCCTTATTGTGTAAAGCATCACCTTGAAGCATGACATGTGTAGCCTTGGAGTAGAGAGCTTCACATGTAATGGCCTACAAGTGTTTGTTGTAGGTTGCTCATAAAGGCTTGGGCACACATTATATTGTTGGCCTCACTTACATCCCATAAGATATAGAGGAAGGCAACAGTCTCTTAATTTTCATCATCATTATACACTTCTTTTTGTACTTGTCTCCTTGGAGTTATTTGCTAGGGTTCATGATGAAACCCTACATTAAAGTATGGAAGGGAAAGATGACATCTTTGTTCGGAGCTTGTTCCTGTGTCTAGGGTTTACACTTATGAACAAGATGTTAGAGATGATGATTAGATCATATATTTCACTATTGTGTGGATATGTGATCTTGAGGACTACACATTGCTTTTCCTTCTCTCTCTTAATTTTCAATTGTACTTGATCTCTCTACCTTGTAGCCCTTAGTGTTTCTTGATCTTCTTCGAACATCTTTGAGTATCTTGAAGTCTAGAGTTAAGGGTTATCCCTCGGAGGTTTGACATTAGGTTTTTGTGAAACCCGTAGGGTATATTTAGCAATGTTGCAAGACTCGTACTCGTATAAGACTCGTCGACTCGTATAAGACTCAGGAACGACCCATATAAGACTCGTCAAAATACAAAAAAACGTTAAAATATGGTAAATTTTAAGCACAAAAAAAAAAACTATTTACAATTCCAATCCTTATAAGTTATAAAAACCACAATATTATGCAATAATTCATAACATCATCTCATATCTATAAAAGTACAACATAACATATTCGATTTTTGTAAGCAAAACATTTAGATACTGAATAAGAAAAGGACTCATGATTCCATAATTAAAATAAAAAATGTCAGCAAGTTTAAAATTCAAATACATATGTCATAAATGATAAATGATTGTCTTATAACAATCTTGAGTCTCATCACTCATGGACAACTACGCCTACAATAAGCCCTCGTGGAGCTAGTGCTAACATCGGAAGGTTGAAGCAACTGTGAGGCGGGTGTATTTGGAGTCTCCATTTGAGATGGCAAACTAGAGAGATCCTCAATCTCTTCATCAAGCCAACTCAAATAAGGGTACTCATCCTCCACAAGCCAATCAGACTCTAAATCAATAATATCCAATAAAATTGGATTTGTATCCTTTGGTTTCACTTGTTTTGTGAGCATTCGAAGGTTGTAGTAGATAAAAACCAACTTCTTCGACCTCTCATGCTCCAATCTGTTTCTCTTTTTGTTGTGGATGTGCTCAAACACTGACCAATTGCGCTCACAAGAAGAAGCACTACAGGGATGACTCAAAGCTCTGATGGCAAATTCTTGTAATTGTGGTGCCTCGGCGCCACAATCTATCCACCAATCGCTATAAAAAAAATAACAACAAAGATTATCAGTTTGCAATGCCAAACATATAAAATAGAACTAGCAAAATTACAAGTTAAGTTCTAACGATTTGCACTTACAAGGCATTTTCATGTCCTTGAGACATTGGCTTGAGCTTAATCCAAACATGCCAAATGCTTCCTTGTACATATCTCATTGTATGTTGATTTTGTCTTGAATATCTTGATCCGAGAACATCTTCTCAATGCATATCATAACACCTCTCATCACCTCAAGATCTCTTTGAATGCTAGACCCCTCATTATAGAATAAGCTCAGATTGAGATATGCTCCTGCTGCATGCAATGGTGAATGTAATTGCTTGTCCCACCTGGAATCAATAATTTGCTATATAGGGAGATATTTAGATTCATTCCCCTTATAGAAAATCTTGATGGCCTCTTTGGCCCTATCCATGCCCTCATGAATACATCCCATTGTAGGTTCCTCTCCATCCATCAATCTCAAGACTTTCACAAGGGGCTCAGTGAAGCTGATAATCTCAGTGATTTTGTCCCACAAACTATCACCAAAGACAGATGCTTTCACAGACAATGCATTTGGTTTTGTGCTATCTTTCCAAAATACCCATTGTTGGCTACAAAACATTCTTCTCAAAGCTTGGTACTCATACAAAAGGCATTGGAGGGAAAGAAAGTTTGTAGCAAATTGTGTGACAGCTAGGCAACTAAGCACACCTTGTGTGAATTCCTTCATAAGGTTCAACACCCAAGCACGATTATAAACAATGTCACATGGTTCGAGTTTGAATTCGAATTCAATTACAATTAAGTTCGAATTTTTCAATGAGGTTCGTATGAGGTTCGCCATTAGGTTCGTTCATGTATATAATTTTAAAAATATATATAATAATTAAAATTACATAAATCTTTTATATTCATTTATAATTAATATATATTTATAATTTTTATCATATACTATATCAATAAATTTATAATTTTCCATAAATATAAGTTATATTTAATTCTATAATATTTAAAATAACAATACCCTAATTTCGTTAATGTAATATAATTTAAAATATATTAAAAATAATTCTTGTAAATATATAATTTTTAAATTACGCTAACTTTTCTTTGCACATAGTAATTTTATAATTATGATATGGTAATATTTGAACTATTCATAGCATTATTACTTATAAATTATAAATTTAACGTTGCGTATAATCTTATCCCTATAACCTCATTTTAACATTTCAACTAAGTCTACCAAATCGGGACTTTGAAGAAAAGGTAGTAACTAATTT
>APFE030441247.1:154566-166800 GCA_000404065.3 Pinus taeda | reverse complement strand
TTTTACAAGGCAATTTTACCTCTATTTTTAGCTTCAGGGACACTGCCCCCAAAACCCCCATCGGGGGACCGCTGGCCCCCGGACCCCCCAACCGGGAGGGATGGGCCCCCCCGGACCCCCGCGGGGGGGACAAGTCCCCCCCACACTCCCCTGCGTGGAGGGGTGTACAATCTTCCTGGGATATACATCTGGCTGAAACAAAGACTTCTAAATTAGGATGATAATCATGCTCCACACCTAAAAATTACAATAGGGTTAAGTTTCGATTTTGTCTAACATAAGGGTTATTAGAAAAATTAAAGAGGCAACAATTTCGCCTAGTTTTGGGGGCTAGGTTTCATGCCTCAAGGTCAGTCAAATTGCAGGACACTTAAACTTGACCCACAGTCCAACTTTGACCAAAACTTTGACGAACTCATTCTCCCTCATACGAGCTCGGATTGATGAATCGTTCACACCGCTGCGATCAGGATGATAAGATCTACGCTCTAGTCCTGGTTCGAAAGCATTCTGATTACTTTGATTTTCGAGCTTCCATAAACCCCCTTTGTCCTGTGTGCATCTCTGGAGCAACCTGGATCACTTAAAAGATATGATTGTAAGGTTTCAAGGGATGTTGATTATTGTATTGATAGTATCTTGGGTGGTTTCATCACTGAATTTGCAATAGATACATCTGTGTCTTACAGCGAAGCCAAACGATAATTCTTCAAGGGTCTAAGAGATAAGTAACTGAAATTGCTAAAAAACCTGGATTAAAATCCTTTTGTGCAAAAAGAAGGTTATTCCTTTACCTTAATGTTTAAGAGGGGTCTAACTGGATCTACGCAAAGTGGAAAGCGATTCAGAGTAGATCAAGACAAATTTGTCGAAAGCGAATACAATCCCTTATTGGAAGATTCTGAAAGTGAAGAAGAGCGAAGTAGCCCTAGTACCCCTAGAGGTGCTGCGCAGACTGTAGAACAGGGTTCTTCTAGAATTCAACATCCCACCACTCCACCTCCACCTTTACCTCCACCTCATACACCTACACCTCCAAATCCTCCCTCTAAATTCCCCACTGACAGAATCAGTTGCATGAGGTCTCTACGTTGTGATGCAATCGACTTACAAAATCGCTATGATGTGTATCTACTGAGGTACGTAAAGCACCTTATTATGATGGCTTAGGTGATGTCAATTTATTTCTTGAACATTTTGAAAGAGATGTACAAGAGGAAAATCGGTTCCAGGCCTTAGATCTAGCATTAAGAGTTACTTCTGCAAGATAGTGGGGTATGCACAAGGAGAATTTTGCCGATTGGAAATAATATCGGCTAATGATGTGATTAAGGTTTGGCTACACGAACACCCGACTCACTAAAAAATATACAGGGAAGGATGATCCACAAACATCTAGCACAATGGACTAAGGCGTGGGGTAAAATACCTCAACCTAAGTGGGTGCATATTTTTATTCATACCCTAGATGTTATTCTAAAGAATTGGTATTTAGAAGCAAAGTTGCGACATGAGACCGTTGACTGGGATGAGATGAAATAAAGCTTCTTACTCACATTCAGTTTTGAAGATGGGTTCGGCTGCATTGATGAGGCGCTTCAAGAGATTAAGGCAACAATCTTCCAAACACCTGTCAAACCTATCACGTGGGTACACCCTGACTAGAGTACACAGTGGCAACATGCTTTAGAATGTTACAATGTTACAATTGAAGAAGCTGATGAGGATCCGAGGAATATTAATATCCCCGAATCAGAAGGACAACGTGAAATTGAGGGACCTAGTGCAAATATCCCTGATATTTCGCAACCGGTGCACCAAAGTAGGTGAATATTAGCTCACAGGCAGAACCAAAATTCACAAACATTGGTGACTATTGGGATGAAGATACAGTGGATAAGGTAGTTGAATTTCTACATGAGTATTAGGAGTTATTTTTAGCCAAGTTTTCTGACTTGAAGGGGATAATAGGAGATTTGTGGGTAATGAAGATCAATTTAAAACTCGATGCGAAACCCGTTAAGCAGCACCCATATCGGTTGAGCCCAAAATACAAGGAAAAGGTATGAGAGGAACTCAATAAAATGCTCACAGCTAGAATAATCAAGCCTGTAGAGGAATTTGGCTAGGTTAGTCCCATGGTGGTCTAAGAGAAGAAAACAAAAGGTGATATTAGGATTTGCATAAATCTGCGAAAGTTAAACGATGCATGCATCCATGATCCATTCCCTACGCCATTTACAGATGAAGTTCTCCAGAATGTTGGCGGACAGGAAGCTTACTCATAAACAGATGGTTTCTTGGGATATCAACAAATTAAGATCGCGCTGGAAGGCATAAGCAAGACTACCTTCACTACTGAATGGGGGTCATTCTAGTATATAGTTATGCCTTTTGGACTGAAAAATGTCCCTGCAATTTTCTCTAGGGTGGTTTTCGCGGTGTTCAAGGAGTTCATTCACATGTTTTTGGAGGTTTACTTTGATGATTGTGTAATGTTTTGGGTAGTTAAAAGGCATGTCTCTAGTCTACGCTTAATTTTGCATACTTGTAGAAAGTACCAGATCTATCTGAACTTGAAGAAATGAATTTGTTGTGTACCGTACGGAATATTGTTAGGCCACGTTGTTTGTAAGCAGGGACTAATGGTAGACCCTGTTAAGATTGTTGTCAATATTAATTTAGAGCCCCTTAGGAATGTAAAGTAGCTACACGCAACATTGGGTCATATTAGGTACTATAGGAAGTTTATTAAGGCTTATGCATAGATCATTGCACCCATGGAGAAGTTGTTAAAGAAGGATGTTACGTTTTGCTGGGATGACGATTGTCAGAAAACCTTGGATACTATGAAGAAGAAGATGGTCAAGACGCCAATCCTTATATTCTTCGATTCGGAGAAGGAATTGCATGTGCATGTGGATGCGTCTAGCATAGTGTTGGGAGCCTTCTTAACGCAACCAGGGAAGGAGATATCGATCACCCGATTTCCTTCGCCACTCGAAAACTATTTAACGCTGAAAGGAACTACTCAATCACAGAGCGTGAATTTTTGGCCATGGTTTATGCACTACAGAAGTTCAGGGATTATTTACTAGGTGCACACTTTAAGATGTACACAGACCATTATGTTTTGAAGTACCTAGTGAATAAGCTTGTGTTGGAGGGGAAAATTTGTAGGTAGTTGTTCCTTTTCCAAGAATATGATTTTGAAGTCATAGTGAAGCCCGTGAGATTAAATGTTGGACTAGACCACCTATCTCGGATCGAAAATAACGAGGGGCCTATGAATATTGAGTAATGATACCCTGACGCACAGCTCTTTGTTGTCACAATTGCGGAGGAGAATTTTGCAGACATCATTCAGTTCTTATCTACTGGCGTAGCTCCTAAAGGTTATACAACGCAGGAAAAGAAGGAACTAGTTGTCAAGGTTGCCGATTTTTTTGTGATTGTAGGAAAACTGTATAAGATGGGGTCGGATGAAGTCCTACGATGATATGTACCTAAATATGAAAGGCAAATTATTCTAGAAGAAGCACATGGTGGTGTAGACGGAGGACACTGTGCAGGTAAGGATACTACGCAAAAGATCCTATGCGCCAGACTATGGTGACCAAAAATACATAAAGATTCCAAGGAATACTGCAGTGCGTGCGATGTGTGTCAAAGGACCTCGAGACCGTCGCGAATGGATGCACTCCCATTAAATCCAAATTTCACATTACAAGCATTTGATAAGTGGGTGATTGACTTCGTTGGACCTATTCATCCACTAGGGAAAAAGACGGGAGTGCATTATATTATCACTGCGACCGAATACTTAACAAGGTGGCACTACAAGAAAAAAGAACATTGGTGAAAGGCGAAAAATGTCACCATAGGCTCATTGGTGACGGTCAAAAGAGCCTTTGTCATCAAAAATTGAACGTCACCAAAGGTGGTATCACCAAAAGTATAGGTGTTGTAGTGACATTCAAAGTCCGTCACCAATAATGATTTATAATGACAGATAATGACCGTCACCATTTCATATGAGCAATGGTGACAGACCATAGCTTTTGTCACCAAAAAGTGAACGTAACCAAAGGTGGCGTCGCCAAAAATTTAAGTGTTGTAGTGACATTCAAAGTCCGTCACTAATAATGATTTATAATGACGGATAGCGACCATCACTATTTCATATGAGCAATGGTAACAGACCATATCTTTCGTCACAAAACACTAAACGTCACCAAAGGTGGCGTCGCCAAAAGTATAGGTGTTATGGTAACATTCAAAGTTCGTCACAAATATTGATTATAATGACAGATAGTGACCATCACCATTTCATATGAACAACAACAATTTATTGTGATAGATTTTTCATAGCCATCACTATTGGTGCATATATATGGTGACGTTCGTTGACCATCACCAAAAGCCGCATTTCCAGAAGTATAGGTGTTGTGGTGACATTCAAAGTCCGTCACGAATAATGACTATAACGACAGACAACGACTGTCACCATTTCATATCAACAAAAACGATTTATAGTTACGGACCTTTGAGCATTGTCACTATTGATGCGTATATATGGTAGCGTTCATTGATTGTCACCATTTCATATTTTGGTGAGGGTCGAAAAATGTCACCAAAACTCATTGGTGATGGTTAAAAGAGCCTCTATCAACAAAAATTGATCGTCGTCATTCCATATGAATGTCAAGGCACGATGGAATCGAACCACCAACCTCATGCTTGTAAAGCAAGTGCTCTTCCATTGAGCTAGCACCCTTTAAAAAATTAGAATTTTAAAAATTAGACTTTGAAACTTCATAAATTGTAAATTCTACGACTTTCAATAATTTAAAGTCTCGGAAATGTTTTACTAAATAAGAAAAGCAACATCGAAACCTAATGGTTATGGGAGTTATGAAAAGTGGATGGAAGGAAAAATAGTTATGTACAAGAGAATCAATATGTTCAGCGGAATACTCAATTAGAAGTGAAACTCTGAAGACATTTATAATCTATAAATGACTTATAACTAGCGAATGCACCAAATATTGCAAAGGAAATGTCATAAGTGGATAGCATATGGAAAAAGAACATTGATAAAGACAAATGCAATATGTTATAAGTTGAGTGAAAGAAAAATATCAATGTTGTTGTTGTTTGGTGTTTAGATATCTGAATAATATATAAACTTTTGTGCAAATGTAACACGGATCTCTGAAAACCATGAATGACATATATATATATATATATATATATATATATATATATATTACCCCTTTACATAAACCAACATGCAGTTTGGAATTTCACAAGTCTGCACTCAAAACATGACAACAACCAACAAATAAAAGAAATTGACTTGGATAGAAAGCAATAGCTTCGCCTTTATTCTTGAGCTGCTTCCGTTTATTTGAATTTGACTCGTGACATTATTTATCTGACAAGGAATCAAAATCATCACTAGTATTAAATTCATCCAACGTTGACTTTGGATATCCCACTGACATCTGTGTTTTTGTTGTCATGCTTGAAAACCATGGAGTTTCTTGTCGATAGTAAAATAAGATGTGTGCCTGCTGCTCAATAACACGTTCCTTATTAACCATTGTTACCTGACAAGAACCAAAAAGACAACACAATATCATCGTACACAAAATCCCCAAAATCCCCTACTGAAATATAATAATAACTTACCAAAGAAGTCTAAAAGATGTTCTTAATTAATAAACTTTGTATTTGGAAATACTGTTTCTTTAGATCTAAAAAAAATTGATGTACAACACTTCTATCTATTTATCCGGGCAATTATATCATAGCATATGTCACACAGTGACAATCTACAGTACCTAAAGTAAAAAAGAAAAAAATTCTCAAAAACATAGATTTAGAAAAGTGCTTTGAAAACTATAAGTTTGTCATCAAAGCTTTAAGTAATTTAATAACAAACTAGTTGGAGTTTGAAAATCAAAATCATTCATAGGAAACGAATAGGACAATGGCCAAAGTCGCTATTCATACAAATAAAGCTAGAGTCACTATTGCCATTGTAGATCACTGAAATTTGGGCAGTGGTTTAACAATTAGAGCTTATTTGCCAGGAAGACTCATCAATACCATCATTTTTTTTCCACGTCTGTTGTGTCTCTAGATCCAGATCAGAGAGCTTGCCATTCTCAAGTTCTACCTTTCAAGTACTAATTTTGGTTTGTTTTGTTTTGTCAAGAGAACTACATGTTTTGTTGCAAAGATTCTTGTAATAAGGTTTTCCTACATAAGTAGATGGTTCAATAAGATGAGGAACTAGATAGTGTAACTAAGGAGATCATTTCGGACTAAAGAAAATTTAAGTGATAATTCATACCACTCCATGTTGGAAGAAAATAAGAGAATGTGTGACACATGTGGATGTATGGGAACACTGAGTCATGTTAAATCAGGGCTCTCCTATTTAAGGCAAGAGGCCTACTTTCCTCCACCAACCATAATAAATTGCGTAGGAAGCACAGTTATCATTGTTTTGGGTGGAGGAGAAATATTGCTGCCTGCCTCTATTTCCCTGGCCTATTTTGAAAAGAACAACAAAAGACATCTAAAATATGTATAGTGCAGTCATTGATCTAGTTTGAAACATGGTGCATAGAGGAAACAACTTTCGGGAGTTTTTGAGACTCTTGCTAGACACAAAGGGGCTTGTAGTTCTACATGTCTGTCAACGATACCCCAAGAAATTAAACAAGATGAAGCTTTGAATAGAAATTTGATGCTAACTACCACCTCTCTGCTTACAAAGAAATTAAAACAATGCCTTGTTTTTATGACAATCACCGGTTTCTTCTCCATTGTGGTTGTGAGTTCTTCCTCTTGCAAATATTCTTTCATCTTTATTATTAGTTCTTCTCTTCTTATACTTATTAAATTTGTAACTTATTTTATTTTATTATAATGAGGAAATCTTGAACTTTTTGTTTGTCATTTTATTTCTTTACTGATGTGTCTGTGCAATAGATCCATGCATGCCTTGGGATTGTGATTTTCTTTTGTACAATGTATATATTGCAAGATACAGTAGTAAAGAAACATATGGAAAAACAGAAACAATTACAACAATAATTAATATATTTTTCAGAGTGCTTCTTAGATGTAGAAATAGTCTTTGTCACTGCATCTAAGAAGCACTATTGAACATATATTACTTCTTATTGTAACTATCTCTGCATATGTTTCTTTACTTATGTGTCTGTGCAAGATAGAGCATATACCAAAAAAAAAAAATCCAAATCCCAACACAGCCAAGAATCTATAAGAATCTATTGCACAGACATCATAGTAAAGAAGTGGGCCCCTGTTTTGTTTTTTAAGATAAGCAAGTTTAAACTTTATATAAATAATCCTCGCTACACTCATTGACAATAATCTTAATAAAATTACTATTTTCAAAACTAGAATAAGTCTTACCATTTTGAACATTTGTAAGAGCATGTGCCTTATTAATCTTTGCATTATTTTCGATTCGGGACATCAGTATCATGTCAAAACGTGAATAGCCATTTGGCTAAAGGCGCAATCTCAAACACTCTGTAACCAAATAAATGTTTGCATAACTCAATGACTTTTTATGGTTTTATGGAAGAAGATTTGTTGTAGGGAACAAAGAGATTTCCGCGATTGCTAATACAAAATTACCTTAGAAAGAACTTAAACCCTAGTTCGACAGCATTTGATTTCATGGCATTCCATGATTTTTTAACTAGGGCTTCCTGCTCCTCCGTAAAAGCCCTCGGTCGTACGTTTGTAATTTTGCTTTTCCTTCCGATATGGATGTTACTACCTACATTCAACCAATATGGATGTTTTGTTGAAAAAATTTGGCCAATAGAAATGTGTTATCGAACAAATAATTACAGATTCCGGAAATCCAATGTCAGTGAATGATGTATTCTCGAGAAAATTACATGTTAAATGAAAAATGTTGCCAAGAGTTGATTGTCTGTTGGTCAAATCTAGCCTGGCTTAAAAATGCTGAATTGAAAAAAGATTTGCTGTTGTTAAAAACTATTATATCAATTGAAAGTAAAACTCACATTTGATTATGAAAAATACCTACTCATACAAATATACCTGACTAACTTCGTTTAAAGTGATTGAAAGGCTTGGCATTATAACATAATACTCTGCCACTATTAGTCTAAGGCTCAAAAGTACCGAGTGATTTATCTGCAGGGAGCAGTCAAACAGTTTATGGCCCAATAGCCCCGAGAAAAGAAGTTAGTTGCCAAAATGGGTAATATATACAAGCAAACCAGAACAAAAAAACCAAGAGCGTAAAGAGTTTATGGCCAATAGCCTGGAAATGAGAAGTTAGCTGCCAAAATGGGTATGGAAAGCCTGGGATTGAATTCATCCGTCACTCTGAATTAAATACATAAAAGTCACTAGAGCATGGAGACATGGTCTCTGCTTCTAGCATTTGAACAACTTGGTTCATTGTTGGACGTTCTTGAGGATTGGAAGCTATGCACCTCAAAATGATTTGCAGAACAGCCTCCATGCTTTCTTTGCAAGTGTAATCACAACGTGTATCAACAATTTCTTCCAACCTATTTTCCCTCAGTAGTGTGTTCACCTGCATTTGAAATAGAGATAAATATCAATGAGAGTGTATTCTATTCTATTATATCAATGAAGTATTCTCTCTACACTCCATTAGAAATGCAGCTGTCTAATCAAATAAATTTTCATAACTAACTATTTAATATCAAATTATCATTATTATGATACAATGATAAATATAAAATTAAATTATTATTACTATGGGGAAAGGAAAATATAACTTACCCATCCAACAACATTCAAACCTTTGATTACAAATGATTGGTCTGTTGGTCATTTGCGGCTAAGCAACTCTAGCAGAACAACTCCAAAGCTGTACATATCAGATTTCTCTGTTGCTCGCCCACTTTGCAGATACTCTGTCAATTCGACCAAGATATATGACTACCTATAGTGATACAAAATCTCTAAATCCTGTGAAGGGGATAGAAGTAGCAAAACCAAAAACAACTACTAGACACCTAACTCAAAGAGTTGTTAGGAAGGAGCACTTATTCGAGTGTAAAGAGGATTTGAATCATTTCAGAATAGTGTATTTTCATCAAACATGTTAATACAAAGAGAGCTTCATCAATGACCTAAGAAAAAGAGCTTAGATAGATACATGACAGACGATTCATCAATTACAGACAAGCCTGTGATTTTTTCGAATAAAATCTATGGAAGCTTGACAATCATCAAACTTTCTTTGATATTTGTGTTCCACTGATGGCAACAAATTGGCTCCAAAAATAATAACCACAAACTAGTAAAAACAACCATTATTCAATTATGACAACAAAGCTATGCAATTGAGCTTATGCTAATCAAGGACTATGCCAGAACACCATTACTGGCACTCGTTCACGTGAGAGCTATCTTGACTCTCAACAAGTGATCAAACCGCATATCTCCATAGAAATATTTGCCAGGCTTTTCTTTTGTGCATGACTTCTCAGTAGATGCACATACCAAAGTGACCAGATAGTTTGCTCCTCATGATAGGTGCACATTGAATGCCATAATCTATCTACGATCTGCACTTTTAATAAAAGGTCTTTGATACTCTACTATAGAATCATATGCACTCATTGTGAACGGAGATTCTGCAAAGCATCTGTATTAAATTTTTTTCATTAGTGTGAGCAGCTTGAAACAACAAAGACTCACACAAAATCCCAGTAACAAACACAGATGCCTCAAACGCACAAGTTATACCATCGTGCATCAAGTTTGTACTTCCCAAAATGAGGTGCACACTTATACCTCAGTTCATGCTAGAAAGCATTTGCCTTGTCATTTAAAAATGGCTCCAACTGTTGCATAAACTCATCTTCATTGCTTGAGGGGATCAAATTCCACATCCCTTCTTGTTTCCTGAGTCTGGAGACCCAAAGAGAAAGCACAAGGTGAACAAGGACTGTCAGATCTTGGTCCCCAAGGATGGCCTACAGTTCCCGATGAATCCAAGGTTCCAATCGGCGTTCTATTCTAGCCCTTTCATTCAATTCATCTGTATTGTTCTGGATGGGATAACAATAATTAGCGTGAATCTTCTACGTTTTCCACAGAAAACATCTAACCTAAAAGTTTATTGACAGGAACTGAACATTGCATCAAGCAATTCTAGAAAAATATACTGTCAATTCTAAGAGAATTTGCACAATCTCATAATTTGATTTACGAACTAATGATAAAAGAAGAGACTGTATGACCTGCTTCATATTAGTTCTATTTTGAGACGAGGTGGAATAGCTCTTAGGTCCTTTCTGTATATGCTGCAAAAAGATAGCAAGCAGAATATCAAGGCAAAAAAAATAATTATCTTAACAGATAATAACGTACGTAGGCAAAGGGCCAACAGATTGAAACTAAGTGTGCACAGAATTTAGTTTTTTATCACTGCACTAAATGCAATCAACTTTTTGGAAAACAAAATAATGTTCTTGAAATAAGACTACCAACAGATGGTCCACATGGTCTTGGATAGACAGTGATCGGGTGTGTTGTTAAGGCACTCCTAGATGTTAAGTCACTGGTTCAATTCCCTGCCCTATTCGGGTGTTATTCTTGGACATAACCATGATGTAGCCTCACCGTTGCTGAACTTACGAAAAAAAAGAATACCAACAGATGATTTATGCCCATCTATTTATTAATCCGGAAATAAAATCATGCAATATTCCATCTTGGAATAATTTAATTAAAACCGTTAGTATTTATTATTGTAGAGGAAGAAACAAAATCCCAATTTGATTCGGGTGGTGGCTCCTGGGAAAATAGTGATATTTGACTCATTGCCAAATTGAGAGATTCTATCTTTTACTCATTCGGTCCTTGATGTTTGCTGGACCATGGATAACCTCACTGACTGAACTCACAATTCTTTAGTTCTCTTAGGCCTGGTAGAATCTCTAGAAGTTGGAACTAAGATCGCAGAAAATTCTCCACAAAGCACCAAATAATAGAATGGGGTTATGTAACAAAGTATTGAATGCCTCCCTTGTACACCATTGTTTTCTCCTACAGGCCTATTTAAGCCTAGCAATGCACCTTTATTTCCAGCTTCTTAATACAGTCCAGCAAACCTTAGGATAAGAAATGTTATCTGAAATAGCAAAATAGCAAAGGGCTAAAAGGGGACCAGATTCTGAAAATTTGGATAATAGGGTAAATGATAGAAAGGGGTTTCATTAATAATATTTCAAGGAACACAGAAGGAAGAGCAAGGGGTAAGAAATCAGAGAAGCATGCAAGAGTGAAAACAAAGTACAAAATAAGAGAGAATGGGATGGGGATATTAATGTCATCACGATGATCTTAATCAATGGACTGGTAACAACTTATAAGAACTATTTCCACAACCATCTTTCCAGCTACCAGCCAACAATTCTATGTAACATGGGTCCCATCTAACGAATGTGATTTTCCTACCTTCTCTGGTTGTAAATTGAACATAAGTACCATGACATTATTTCATTCATGATGTGACTGGAACCTCGACAGGTATTTTCATCCAGCCATAACCGTTCACAGACATAGCAGCACAAATTTTCATGAACAAACTATGAGTTCATGAAAATTACATTGCTAAATTCAACCTCAACAAAGGCATCTTAAACTGAGATTGCAAAGTTGATAATTACAACCTTGAAGTCATTGTCTTACTTCTCAAAGAAAGAAAACTCCCCAACACACATCTTGAGGAGGCATTGCAGGAGTTTCAGAGAAGCTGAAAGTCAGTTAAGAGGATGGGGAACATCCAAGAGTGCTACATATATTTCTTATCATTAACTTCCATTGTTATACCTCAGCACCTAAGTCACCGGATTCGTCCTAAACCCCCTGCGAATCCCGAATCCGGCAAATCCGACACGATTCTGTCCGGATTCGTGTCCAAATCACAGGACACGTCGTGTCCGAGGGCGTGTCGTGATTTTCAGGGGCGTGTCGCGATTTTAGGACACGTGTCCGGTTTCCAGGACTCGCTAAGCTCAGTGCGGGAAAGAAAAAGGTGTGTTTGCTCATTAATATTTTCATTTGGCAAGTGATTTGTGCTGTTGCAGAAAGGAGTAGAGCATTTTGGCAGCTTCATGATCAAGTCTAGGCCCTAGTATTGATATGTTATTCATGGTAATGTTAAAT
>APFE030441247.1:122286-136947 GCA_000404065.3 Pinus taeda | reverse complement strand
TGTGTGCATGTGGTTCCCCTTCCAATGTTTTGTTCTATTTAATAGATGGTGAGGAGGATGGGAGGTATCCATCATTCCGAGCTTCTCTTTGTCATTCTCTTGGGAGAATGGTATACTAAGACTTAGGAGCACTGGCAGTAGTCGTTGATTAAGGGCTCGGGGGTGGCCAGTTGTAGCAGAATCCTGCACAATTGAGCCTATGGTTGGGAGGAGAGTCGTCCCCAAAACCCTGTTGCGGTAAGCCTACTTCTACCGCAGGTAAGCCCAGGTAAGTACACTTCATAGTTTAAGGTTAATGTTAATAACTTAATTAGATATCTATTTTGGGCTGTTACAAAGACCCTCAAAGGAATGTTTCTCAAAGTTATCTTAAGTAACGACTTTATTTGAGAGCACCATCCAAGAAAATAATGTACACTTTAAACGAGCTCTTATCCTCTGGACCTTCCTTCACCACCATGGAGATTTCCAATTCTGCACTATAGAAAACATTACCTCATAACCAAGTTTGATCATGCAAAAACTACCAAAGGGATTCCTTGCCTAAACAAGTTTGTCTTCCTCCTCCCTCAAGCATATGGTGTTGGTGATTAGCTTATGAGCAAACTTTGTGCGCTACTTAGCTTCTAAGCTTTGTAGACCCAAAGCTTTTGATGTAATGCCACCTCCCACATTTCCCACCTTCACTAGCCTGTCGGGGTAAACATGAGCGGGGGGCTACTATGACATTACTCAACCTCCTAAGTACAACTAAGGAAGTGGAATTGACAAACCATAACTTTATTGGCCTTCCTCAGAAGCTACATGACCCTTAGGAGCCAAACAACCACTCCACGTGCCATAACCCTAAGTTAACTTGCCTTTTTAGTGATATGGACTCTCATTCGCTTGCATAACAAGCCAAGCCAATGACTGTAACCCTCCAATCGCATGGATGACCCTACCTCCTGACAATTGTAGTCTAGAATTCCCAGTTTTGTGCATGCAACCCCAAAATCTGAGCCACTTTTTCAGGGCTAAGATCCAAATCTCACCCCAGAACTTGATAGAACTCTCCAGAATGATAAATGACACTAAAACAAAATCATTAACACAAAACTTAGACAAGAACTTGACCTAACTAGGCCTAACCATGACAGACATTATGTCGAAACATATGGCAAACATGAAATATACAGGTCATGAATGCATATATGAACATAGAGATCTGAAATTTATATGAGAATCATCGAGAAGGTCTAATGCCCTCCCACAATATTTGTCATAGCATCTATTAGGTCATGAATTCAATAAACATTCATTTACCAATCAAAACATGATAAGAGCTATAACTAGAATCTGTCTTAAAACCATGCTTATAACCAACATATAACCAGAATAATAACAATGGTAAAACAACCATCAAAGCCACATCATAACAAGCACATGTACTGATAAAATACAAGAGGAAATTAGCTCTTATTGACATATGCAAAAGCTAACCAAGTGAAGGACTTCCATGTACCACCGTACCATGGATTGGGTTGGACCAAATGTTTCTTTCAGCCAATCACCTTCGTGCCATATTCCAAGCATTAATGTTGGATCTCATGGGATAAACCAATACATAAACAACCAAGGGAATCTAAAGGTTAACCCACCTCCACACTCACACTCTCACCTAAACTGGTCTCGAGATCACAAAACCAAACTAAGCTTGGATGCTTCAGAATTCCTTCACCATCCCTTGAGAAATTTTCCTGTCTCCACCTGCCTGTTGAGGGGAAGTCGGAGAAAAACATCTCCATCCCCAACCCTTAGGATTTTCCTCAAACCACCTCACCCAGATCCAAAACCTTCCGTCAGTCCAAGGCTCAACCAAGAATGAATCCCATCATACTGTGGCTATTTAGAAATGGAAAGGCAACGTTGAAACCAATGTCACACCTGACAAAACCCATGTCAATGATAGCAAGAGAACCAAATACACACATACATGTACCATGTACGCCAAAACTAGCTAGGAAATCACACTTGCCACCTGTTACCTGTAAGTATTCTTGTTGAAGCCACTTGATCCAACTCTTCCTTGCTTGTCCTTATCCTTCCTTTGATTTCCTTGTCCTTTCTTTGCTTGCTTGTTTGCTTTCTCATCTTGGTGCTCTTCTCTCTCACACACTAACTCCAAAGCCAAACTAAAAAAATGCCCCAAACTAATGCTTTGATGCCTTTTTATTATTGATGCCTCAAATTTCTTCATTTTCCTCTATTTTCCTTCAATTTTCTCCTCACATGCAACCTATGAACTTTCATCTCCCTTTTCTCCTATTTTCCTTTATTTTCATAAATAAAATGTCAACTAATGTCTCTTTTCCTTAAGCTTATAGAGGATAAAAATGCAAAATTCACATACGGAAAAATCACAGACCTGGAGGACAACATAACAGATGACAACCTGAATATTAATAATAGACTAAACCATTTCAATCTTGACCAAGGTATTGTTAGTTCAAATATCTAAGAGAGTCAAGGGTGTGTATCAAACATCAGAGCCAGACTCTTCAGTAATGATGGATGAGAGCCAAGGTTGCAAGCCATCGTATTCACAATCAAAATATGAAGAGGTTTCTTCATTTTTAAATTTAATTACAGGATTATTGTTCTTTCAACTTTGATGAGTTTTTCCACATAAGTTTTAGGAATTATAGTAGAACCTAACTTCATACAAGGTGTTTTGCTTTTTCAAAATGGAATTGGATCCTTTATCTCCTTTTCATTTTATTTTCATTATTGGGTACAATTTGACGCTATGGTTTTCTGCGAATTATTAAGTGTTACAGTTAATTTTTAGGATTATATATGGCTTTAGTCTAATGGACCATGTTTGGCACTACCCAAAATAATTCAACAAAATTACTAAAAAGGAGGAGAGTGAAAGGAAAAAAATTGACTCTGTGTGTGCCCTAAAGACTAGGCAGCGCTAAACCGCACGACTGTCTGTTTTGTCAAAGCCTAAATGGAATTATAAAACTGGAAGGAAATTTAAAGTAATCCATACAAATGGATACTTAATGAGAATCCTTTGAAATACAAAATATAGTGAACTCTACTCTATGCTTACATATTGGCCTTTCCTATTTTTGTTTTCTTTTTTAAATTTAGTCTGGGTGGGGTTTGGGGTAGGAGATGTAAGTGTTGTGTTTTGTGGAGTTTTTGTGTGAAAAACTATTGTTCATAGATTTCTATGCAATGGTTGTGGTAGTTGATATTGTTTTCAAATGATAAATTTGATGCTATGTTTGAATGTGTTGATGGATTTGGAATGCTTGAGGTTCTATTGTATGGGGGTTAATGGATGCTTATGTCAGATTCAACTTAATTGATGTCATGTATGAAAGGCAAGGTAAATAAACATGATCATCAAAACAATATAGAAGTAATAATACACACTAACAAGAACACAATATAGAAGCAATCACACACACTAACAACGCCAAGAAATACCTTAGGAAAACTCGAACTCTAGGGTCAAACCCAACAATTGGAATTTCATGAAACCTTGACCAAGCTAGTAAACCCTTGGCCCTTTACAACTCACGACCGGGGAGCCCACATTTGATCAACCCTTGGCACACTACAATGGAGACTAATAAGCCTATTTATAGGCTTCTTTCCATCCAAATATAGCTGGCATAATATCATGGGCAAGAAACCACTAGCTATAGACTAGCTATAACCTTGTTTTGGGCAGTTGCTAATTTGGTTTTACCATAAATATAGTATTAAAAATGTATTTTTTATGATTTACATTAGAAGAGAGTCGAGACTGTGTTGAGTAGATTTAACACATGGCTCTTCTAGCAAGAGAATATGTTTAACAACGATCATTAATTTCTTTCAACTAGGCTTCATTATGTGTTGTTGGAGATAATGATTCCTATGAAAGGGTTACTGATTTTGGTGATGATGTTGTCATTTCTGTGTAAGTTTCCTTTTTTTTCCAGCTTAATTGATTGTTTTTCAAGAAATCTCTTCCAACGCTTTGCATTTTATGTGGCTAATTAAGTTTAGAGTTCTTAATTCTTGTTGATTAGTTGACCAGAACCTGGTTTTTCTCTACCCATTGTCACTTTTGCAGATACCCCTATTTGCAAGGCTAAATGTAGAAGATTTAAGGATACTCTTTGCTGCTGACTTTCTTTCTCATTTTTTGAAAGTATGGATTAGTGGTTACACTGATAAATCGATTGATGATTTTTTTATGTAGTGTGTAAATTTTCCTCTTAAACATTATGGTCCATGAAGCATGAGTGCACATATTCGTCTCTAAATGTTCTCTAGGTTCCTGCATGCATTGATTGACAAGACTCGACTTAATCCAGTTTAAGTTTGTCATATAGTAGTGAGTATTGTTATTGCACTTGGCTCTCAACGTGCCAGTAAGTGCAGGATGGTTAGTTTTTATGCAGGATTCTGAGGTGTATATCCTACCATTTCATGTGTCAAATGAATTATTTTCTTGTTGGAGGCCTAAGTTTTTGTGACAATTGCATGCTTCTTACCATATCATCTCTGTAGAGACTACCTGTCAAGAGTCACTCAGGACTATCAATAGACATTTCTCTTTGGGCCTACAAGTAGTTGCAGTTGTTGCAACTGCAATTAAAGTTGGGTTTTATGACACTGGTATTTCAATATCTATTTGCTACCACTGAAATATCATAGCAGGTTTGAATTTAGATACGTTTCTGATTTCAATTTGTCTGCTTCAGGCATCGGTGTAGGAGTGAAGTCAGTGGCTATCAATCCTTTGGCATGGGAAGGTTCTGTCAATTCAAAGGTAGGCATCAATAAAAGTTAATTATGTTGTAAACAGAAGGCTTTTAATTTTTTTAGTAGTTTCAATTTGATGTTTCTGTCCATACTCTTCTATGTCTTTAATATAGCTTACTATTGCCTTCATATTTGTACACAACTATATATAGGTATATATGTCTACACACACATCTTCACGAGGATATATATATAATTACTTCATTAACAATTTTTGTGAAAGACATTAATGGATTTTGCTGCGCCTTCAAATAGGTTGAATTTTTCCTTGTGGTGAACCCTATGAAAATCGATGGCAAGGCCATAGAGAGTCTTTTTTGTATAATCACTAATGATGGGGGGCATACTTGTAATAGAATATTAATATACTTGAGAGTTTAGAACTCATGGTGCTCCCATTGTAGATGAATTAAAACCCTAAAACATGTGTTCTAGTTTTGTCCCTTGCCAAATTTACACGGGCCTTGGCAAAGTCTTTGGGTTGCTAGTGACCCTTGCTAATATTAGATGGAATGTAATCTTGTTAGGAAAACATCTTCCTGAGGCCACAGAGTTTCATTCTTCTTGGATTGTTGTTCGTGTTGAAGTGTTTTTCTTTTTGTGAAAGAAATGCAATGAAATATTATTTTATGATAAAGAGCCTTGATAAAATTTCTTGTGGTATGATAGCACACTAATTTGTATGAAACTACGCTTGCAGATTAAAATGCAAGTGCGAAGGATTTAGATAAAAGGGGTGTCTTTTTAGCAACTACTAGAATTATAGGGTGTTGCCCCTTGCAACATGAGTAAGCAGCCCCTTGGCCCTTTCGCCACCTAGTCAAACTATTCTTAATGTGGTGATAATAGGTCGTTTCACATGGTTAGTGGACAGATTTGTTAAAGGAAGAGAGACACACACAACTAGCCTCCTTCTTTAGTGAATAACAACAAATTCTTGAGTATTGTGTCGAGCATTTTTTTAGGGATTGAATACTCCTAAGACATGATCCTTTGGTTAATATTGCAGTCTAATCGAAGGGGTAAGGCACAAAATTGAGTTTCCATGTTAGTGTAAGACATACATCCAATAGTTAGGTGCCAGGGTGTGCCAACGTGTGCTAGGTGTCAGGGAAACAAAAGGGAGAACTAGGTCAAATTAATGCATGGAAATGAATAAATAACAATTTGTGACAAGAAGTGTCACTGAGTTCTAGGTGTGCTAAGGAGGGAGTGACAAGGTATGTTAGGCGGTGCTAAGGATTGCTAGAGGCTAGGGCAACATGCCAAGTTGTTCCAAGTGTCAAGGTGTGACAAAGCATGCTAGGGAGTGTTTGGGAGTTCTAGGGCAACACAAGGGAGCACTAGTTTCAAAGGCATGGAAATGAATTAATAAGAGTGTGTAACAGGGAGTGTCATCGAGTTCAAGGTGTGTGAATGAGGGAGTGACAAGGAATGCTAGAGTGCCAGGGTGACATGCCAAGATGTGCCAAGTGCTAGGGTGTGTCAATGTGTGCCAAGGAGTGTTAGGGAGTGTCATGGAAACACAAGGGAGAACTAGTTCAAAATGCATGGAAAGAATGAAAAAGAGTGTGTGATAGTGAGTGTCAGTGAGTTTCAGGTGTGCTAAGGAGGGAGTGACAAGCTTGTATGCTAGGAAGTGTTAAGGCATGCTAGAGTGCCAGGGCATGTCAAGGAGTGGTAGTGTGTGCTAGGGAGTGCCAAATCATGCCAAGGAATGTAGGGGATATTTCTAACATGTGCCACATAGTGCCAATACATTCTAAGACGTGTCAGGTGATATGGCATGTCAAGATGTAAACTATGTTGCTTAGTTGTTTTACTACCACGGTTGGATGTGAGCCTTGTCTTGGTAACTTGTTAAGTGGGGTGAGTTGATATTGGAAATGAGTAGCCAAAGATTAGTTACATGTATTTCTTAGGTGAACAAGGCATGTGTTGAATTTCCACGACAAATGATAATTTGGGTTTGGTCTAGAATATTTGATGCAAACACACTCAAGTGCCACAGCACATCTACTTTAATGCACAATGAAATATTCACACATCAGGGAATCAACTATTGCACATGATTTTTTTTAATTTTTTCAAACCCTTCTTCATTATATTACAAACTATAATAGAACAGGCTAGAGCTCCCATACCAGGGATCATGACCCTTTACAATCATATTGATACAAGGAATACAACTAGGGCTTGGTGTTAGTCCTTTGAAAACCAGTCTATCCTGAATAAGACAACACTGCCTATTCCACCTAGACCTCCAGTAAATTTCACCAGTTTCATTGTTTCTAGCAGCATTTACTATTTTTAACAATTTTTTGGGTCCTAAATTTCTTGAGCAATTTTGACCCCCTAAACGTATTTTTTTTTTTATGTCTACAACAAGCTCGTATTCATAGGTCATAAATCCTTTAGTACTCGGAGAGATATTTATGATAGGGTATCGTATGCACCAAATGGAGATAATATGACCAAATTATGACCCGGGAAGTTGGCTACCCAACTAACCCCAACGAGGCCCACAAACTCTTGGTGTTCCATCTCCTGGGGTTAGGGCTTTAGTTGTTTAAGGCTTTCTCTTGTTGTTCAACAATAGAAAGGCCCTTGAGCCTCATTGTAACGTAGTTCAGAGGCATGTATCCACCACATCTCTTCTCAGATATAAGCAACCATCGCTCGAGCTATTTTATTTATATTCTATCTATAAGCATATTTCAATTCTTTGATATTAATGAAGTGAAGCTTTATTTCTGTTGCATCTTTGTGTTTATGTTTTTATATGTATTTTTTCACATTCCTACATAAGTCCGGATTAGTGGTATCAGAACATTTTTCTCTTTCTCTATTTTTTCTCTTTGCATGTCCCCAACGAGGTCAGGGTATAAGGAGTTAGGGCTCAAACTGGTTGAACCTTTGCAAGACCAACCTCGCAAACCCTGACAAGCTCCCATGGCAGAAGAAAAGAAAGACGAGGGAGCAAGAGATCCTTTCAAAATATTGTTGGAGGAAGCCCTCAAGCGACATAGGAACGCGATGATATATGAACAATGAACAATTTTGGAGGTCAAGCTACTCTTTGGCTATTGTTTGTATGTTGGCTATTGCTTGTATGTTCAATATACAAATAATAGCCAAACAATAGCTTGACCTATAGAATTGTTCATTATACCTTGTAGATTTTACATGGAAAATGAAATAAATATTCTCTATGCCAATATAAGATGTAGGAAGAAAAAATCTTAATGAAGCTAGTGAACAAATCTTCTTATAGAATTATCTACAATAGGCATGTTTCACATTTTGGATAATCTCTCAATAACTATAATCTTATATTCTCTTATAGATGATTATAGACTAGTACAATGGCTTAACTTTATATATTCTAAGGTAGCTAGTGTTGCATGTTTATCAGAATTTGAATCATGGGATTCATCCTAGAACTAAATTAACATAAATTATATCCAAAACCGAAATCAAGAAAATTCTTTATAGAAGCAATAGCTATATTATAGATGTATGTTACAACCCACACTAAGGTAAATAAAATAAAATAAATTGTGGATGTATAAGTAGCTAATATGGTGTTTAAAATAATTAATGAAAATTTTGATAATGGAAAAGAGACCATATTGGTCTTAGAAGGCACCCCGCACATGGATCATTGACCTCCAAGTCATTCCATTGTGATTGAAGATTTTTAGTATTATGACAAGGAAAGATGCAAGGACTCGTTCCCTTGATTTTGAGTAAAGGATTTTTCAGAATGGTAATAAAATTACAGATTTGGAAAGAGGTTTTTTAGCTACTTTAACAACCTTTATTTCAGCCTAAAGGCTTGTTGCAAATTAATTAATACTTGGGCTATGGCTAGTCTGGAAAATACTGCAAACCTGTTCACTGAAGACACACTGGTATGGTGCTGCCATGCTACTGCCTTTTACACCAGCAACTAGAAAAGAGATATGCCCAGAACATGTGATGAATGATCAACATTTCGAGGTCCTGAATCCTAAGTCTTGACCGGGCATGTTTCTTCTTTTTGAAGCTTAAGGAGCCAGGAGTAAACAGTCCCATTGATGCCAAGTTATAAAGCAATGATCCAAGTTCCTTGACAAGCAAATTTCATGCATATCCATGGGAGATGGTAACAACCACCATTTTTCCCTTTTAAAGGATCCTTATTTATGTTTCATATCACTGTAGAAGTGACAAGGACGTTGCCTTGTTTGCAACAAGCCAAATTGATCACTAATGATACATTGACAAAGATTTTTTACCTCAAAGATGTCCTCTAGCAGGCATGGAATGTTATAGAAATAATCTTCTAGTAGGAAAGGATCACAAGGATCCTTGATGAGAAGGTTCTTCAATATGTGGAAGAATCTTGGAAAGAGTATATTCCACTAGAAGTTTGTGGATGTAGTCTGGCATATTATGGAAGCAAGCATCAAAGAAGTTTACTAGTTTAGTTGCAGCATGAAGGAATAATTGAAGTATTTTATCATCTTGAGAAAGGAGCGTCATCATAGACATTTTCTTCAAAGAAAGAGGCAGTTCGTGAAAGAAGTTGACTAGATGAAAAAATTAAGGAAAGAGGTATGCACATCTTTAGGTAAGAGCTCTTCTTTAGAAAGTAGAATTCATGTATTCAAAGATATGGTAGGAAGAGTTAGATGAAGAAATATATTTGAAATCATGTGCATGTTATGTCTTGGTTAAATACTAGATGAAATAAGGACTCTTCCATATGGGTACTCGATGTATAGAAGCATGACGGTTGTGCATAAAACCTGGTGATATTGATCAACATCCGATATGGTCACGGTTAGGTTCCTGTGTTCCATAGTAATTAGGATTTGTTAATCTTTCAAGTCAATCAAGGTCAAAAGCCAAATTTTGGTCTATACTAGAAAAATTTGCCAAGTTATAAAGCAAAGAGTATCAGTCACTATATAGGTGTCATTTCTACTTCCACTCCAAAAATGAAGATAACATTTCATCATGGTAGGTCATATGCACATTTCATGAGTCTTTTGATTAATCATGGTCATTCAGACCCTATCAATCATACTTGCGCCGTCTTTCCCCAGATATCGAGTCAAAATATTGCTACTAGGGTTTTTGCTGCGCTTTCCCTTTTCCATGGTTCATAGCTTCATTCAGGAGTAAAAGGCCTTCATTTTAAGCTTATACCTCCTTCATCATCGTTCACTGACCATTCTCCATCATTCCCCTCATCAAAATCCTTTCATTTTCTTATTTTACCAAAAACCCTAGAAATTTGTTGTGCTTTTACCCTAAGTATTTGTTTTGACCCATTTCCACCCTTTTTCTCACTATTTTTAAGAAATTCCACTTCTAGTATTTTCCTAACACCCATAGCTATCCCCCATATTTTTCCCATAATTTTTCCTACCTCCCTTCCCTCTCATTCCCTTCCCCTAAGTTGCTGCTCTTTTGCGTTGCGCCTTTACCTAGTCACCATGTTCTCGTCATATCCCTTAAACCTCACACCCGTTTGTCATGAAATTTTTACAACAGATGAATGGGGATTAAATGAAAACACCCACTCAATTTCATCTCAAAATGATGCACAATTTTCGAGAAATGAGCCATCATCATCTACAACCATTTTGGGATTTTCTCGAGATTTGTGACTCTAATTGGGCTCAATTTTTTTGTGGAGGTGAATTGGGATGATAATAACGTTATGTAAACATTTCCACCAATTTGGATTTACAATTTGGGATATATTCCCAAAATACAATTGCTACAGGAGAGTTTCTACGCTTTTGACTTTGTTTTTATCATCATTTTCAAAAGATATTTATGACCAAATGGAGATGAATTTTGGAAAACCAAAGGAGGTTTTTATTAACCATGGAACCAACCACAATAACATCCTTTAGTTTTTTCACAAGTGTTATGGTTAAATATATATGAGTTTGTCTTTTTTACTGCTATTTTAGCTGCGCTTCTGGATAGTCAGTTTTGGAATCAAATTTGAAGAGGCTAAAATGATGTTTTTGCATGGTTTAAAGGCTCTAGGGTGTAGTGGACATATCCAAGTTTCTTCACAGGTCTTCAACAACAATCAAAATCTCATTCAAGTCATCAAAATTTCAAGTCAACTATTTGCTATGCTTCTGTGAAAATTTGTTGTGTTTCTGTGTGACCAACTTCAAGCTTGGATTTTGAACAAATGGGAAAGTATTTTTGAAAACAGGGGGGTCTTTTTGTTCATAAACACTCATTTGCACTTCTCTACGATCCTAACATCGAGATCATCCCTCTCCTTTGCAAAAAATTGTGATTCCATAGCCCTCATTGGCAAAAATTGACTCTCGATGCACACAGAGAGGCTTCGTTGTGCACTTGGACAACACGCTGCGCACAGGAAGCCTTTGTTGTGCGCAGGGAAGAGTTGTCCAAAATTGTTGTTTGACCACAAATTCATTTTTCAAAGATCCTCTTTAGTCATTTCATCCTCCAAGCTCTATAACAAGTAAGTTTAATCATTTTCATGCCCTCCTTTGCCTCATATGTCAAGAAAATGATCAAATACTTCTTCTTCTAGGGTTTACATGATTTTCATGGTTTTGATCCTCAAAAGATGGTTTCTTCCATAAACCCTAGATTCCTTGTCCCTGCACCTTTGTTTGTAGCTAACACACCATTTCCATCCATCACAAATCCTTATCCCCTCATTTTCTATCATTTTCCTCTAAACCTTAATCTACCCTATCTCTTTCTAGGATATGCCTGTGTTTTGGCCTTTTCCACCCCCTCCCCTCACTCATTTACCAAAATTAATTTTTCCCCTACTCACTAAAATCATCCCCTACCCTGCTAAATTTCCTTACAAATTTAGGCAACTCCTAAGTCCATCATACCACCTCATTCCATCATACCATCTCATTCCCTCATAGCAGCGAATTTCACTGTTTTTGCTTGCCTTTCACCTAGGGTTTGAAGTATGGAGCATGACTCGTCACCATGAGAGAAGAGGAAGTACAACAATGGGCAAAGATACTAATGTTTGAGCCCTCTAATTGCAATTTAATCACCTCCTCCCCATTTGTCATGAAATGCTTTGAAGATGTCAATTGTTTAGGGTTTTGTCAAAGAGTGTCGGGAGGTAGGTTACCATGAGCTCCTCACAAGTATATTTTCCCTCACCTTGAAGGAAGAAAATATCACCATTGCAGGGGTTGATTTCATGTTTTCAGTGGATGCCATCTCTCAAGCTACATGCATACCGAAACATAGTGAAAACTGGTTCAAAGGCATGAACCTAGACCTAGAAGAGTACAACCCTACTTGAATCACAATACAAAGGAGCTCACTCACATGTTATCCATTCAGATACTTGTTGGAGAGATATGCACCATTGATGAAGGTTGTCATGAAGTTCTTCACATGTGAGGGAAAAATTTCTAGGCTATATCAATACCACATAAGACTGCTCATGCACTTTACAGCTGCCAAGTCTCTAAATTTCTCGAACTACTTGTATAGGAGCCTAACCAAAATGTCTGAAAGGATGCAATTGAAAGGAAAAGTGCATTATCACAACCTATTTCACCATAGCTTGATAAAGGTTATAGTACTCCATTAGTTGAAGGAAAATAACATGACATGGGACACCTTCATTAAGGCAGCCTTGAAAATGCATATAACCACTTCACCAAGCCAACACCAAACCATGTCAATACAACCCATGGAGGGGGGGTCATCAAGAAAACATGATGAGGTTTCCAAGGCACCTAGGCCTGAGGTGACCAAGACATATCAGAGAGGTAGAAGCCTTATGTTTTCTCCTCAAATTGAGGAAGGGCCAAGCCTTCTACATCAGCAGAACATGGATCATCATCACAACATGAGGCTTCTTTGCATGATGAGGAGCCCATTGATCATGAATTTGACCTAGTTGACTTGGAGGCAAATGATGAGCATAAAAACATACAACAAGTCATCAAATAGAAGTATTCTCAGATCATGGAGCTCGAGGACAATTTGGAAAGGGCCAAATATATCATTTCATTCCTTGAGCAAGAAAATTGTCAACTTAAGGAAAAATAGCTAGTCATGGAGAAAGAGAAATTCAAAGCCAAGAAACAAGATATGAAAGGAAAGGCAGTGGTGGACCATGAGGACATTCAGCAACATGAAGTACATGTGGCAAGGAAGAGGCCAAGGACAATGGGTCTTAGGAAGGCACTTCAGAGGGAAAGAGAACAAAAACCACCACTGGAAGAATTGACCTTTGAAGAGAGGATTGCCATGGAAATAAATGAGGGCAGAAAGTTTTGGCTTGACAAAGTCAAATTTCACCTTGATAATCTCCTTGAAAAGGCCAACATGGATAACAAGTTGCAAAATAAAATGGACATCCATAATTACACAAGGAATCAGGTTGCCAAGGTCAAAATCAAGTAGTGGAAGGAAAAACTCAAGGAAACCCTAATCAACCAAGAGGAGAAGGGTAAGTTTGTTATGAAACCAGCTCAAGAAAAAGATAGAAAAGATAGATCAATGCCTTGGAATTCAACCTCTTTGAGGGGGAAACCTCCTTTACATTACATAAATGAACAATTCTTGGATGATACAAATGAAAAGACCTCCTTTCTATATATAGGAGTTTAAGGGGTCATAATATAATCAGAGCCTACATAACAATAATAATGTAAGGGCACAATAATAACAATAGTGGGCTTCTATGGGGCACAATAGTAACAATATGGGCACTACATGGTACATCAATATAATAAGTGGGTTGTACTAATAACAATAAGGGGTTACACTAGTAGTATAGGGGCCTAACATGCCCCTCACCTTCAAAAAGTGTTGTCCTCAACGCTTGAGTAGTTATTGATGCTTTTGTATAAAATTCTTGTCCTCCCATGTGGAATCTTCAGCGGTTAAGTTCTTCCACTTGATGAGATACTCTGAAATTGATCGATTTTGTAGTTGTTGGGTTCTTGTTTCTGTGATTGCTCCAGGTTCCAATATGATTTTTCCTTCCTCTTCAATTTTTGGCAATATTGTTTGAATTGGGATCTTTTGCAACTTTTGAATAAGTTACCATACTTCTTC
This sequence comes from Pinus taeda, assembly GCA_000404065.3. Taxonomy (NCBI): domain Eukaryota; kingdom Viridiplantae; phylum Streptophyta; class Pinopsida; order Pinales; family Pinaceae; genus Pinus; species Pinus taeda. The sequence goes on along the minus strand of APFE030441247.1, from coordinate 123,036 downwards.
GTCCTTCTTCCATTCACCCCTTGCTTCGTTTATCCAATCTGGTTGGATAAAAGAATTAGCACAAAACAATGCTTCCACATCCTTATCCTCTCTTGAGAGTGCATCTGCAACAAAATTTTGCTTCCATTTTCTATAGATGATGTCTAAGTCATAACCCAACATATTTGTAACACATGTTTTTTGTTCTTCTAAAGATAATAGTTGTTCTAAAAAGTATTTAAGACTATCATGATCCATTTTTACCTTGAAGAGTCTTCCCATTCGGTAAGGTCGCCATTTTTTAAGTGCATGTAGTATTGCCAACATTTCCTTCCAATAATTGCTTGCTTGAGATGTAGCAGTAAAAATACCCAATCACCTACATCAAATTTTTTTTCACTATAATGTTGATCTACCCGTTGTTTCGTTTTATTTTGCACCGAAGTGGCGTTATCCTTTAAAATTTGGAGAACTTGTTGTTGATGCTCGATGTGATCTTTCACTACTTGAACCTTTTTCTTCTTGATATGTCTTTCTATCTCTAGAGTTTGAGGAGTGGTAATTTCTTCCAATCCTTTACACGATATGGTCGGATTCATTTCTTGATGCTTGATGTGATCTTTCACTTCTTGAACATTTTTCTTCTTGACATGTCCTATCTTGATAGTTTGAGGAGTGGTAATTTCAACCAATGAATTACAAGATATGGTTGGATTCATTTCTTCTTTCTCGATGTGATATTTCACTTCTTGTACCTTTTTCTTCTTGATA